>CAJHQP010001581.1:0-110233 GCA_905132765.1 Moricandia arvensis
CTGAAAGCTTCGATATGTGCATATTATATGAGAGTATTGGAGACATGAAAAGGGTTGGATCTTCAGTCGTATCTTGACTAGCTTATAGGGATATACATGATTGTCTAGACTCATAAGGATGATGAAAGAGGAGTATTGAGTGTTTGATCCTTAGCGGAGTTGAGAGACAAATGTTTATGTGAAATAGGGTGTGAACTCAAACGAGTCTAGGGAAAATTAAAGATAAGCAATTTAGGTGCTTTGCTAAGAAAGAAGAAATATATAGCTCAGAAGAGTGCTCAGAGATAGAATGATATCCCTAAGCAGAAGAAAAGAAGATTCAAAAGAGTGGAAGGAAATATAGCTATATGCTCAGATGAAATTAGTGAAATTATCCTAACAGTAAAGAAAAGAAATAAGAGTTCTAAAGTCGAGAGTGGTTATTAAAGTGTTCATTAGGGAGTGTTCTTGAGTCTTTGGGTGAGTGATCATTGGGAGCTTGACATGGGTAATCAAGCGATATGAATTGTTTTGTGTCTAGGTAGGAATGGGTAGGACAATGAGGATTGAAATTGTATGCATGATTGTAATCGTCGGGTTTCTTAGATATATTATATCTATGGATATATGGTCAAGCTACTGTTCTTGAGAGTAACCACCATGAATATTATGAATCTTGATTAACCCTCTTACTTTTCGCGACAAACTTCAAGCACTTGTCTCACACCATCCACAAATAGATAGGACCAATTGCCATAATGAGCGACAGTTGTACATTTTTCTTTAATATTGTCTTTATGAATGTGGAAAGTTGGTTGTTCGGCTTGTTTGTGGAGTCTTGGTGATCGTAGGTTGTGAGAAGATAGAAAGGAGTGTGAGATATGACCTAGAGAAGTAGAGTTTGATAGGCTGTTTGCTCTTGCTATTGGAATGATTTTATAAGGATAGTCGCATTGATGGCTTGGAGAGGATATCATTTATGGTATTGTCTCACACCTCACACCTTTTCCTCACTCCTTGTTGTTTGAATAGTTTTACTTGTGTGTTAACAAGTAAGTGATAATTTTGGGGGAGTATATTGATGTCCTGAGATTACTTCTGCCTAATTGTTTTACTCATCATTATTTTATACCCAATTGGATCTTTAAGAGTCCATTTATGATGTCCCCTTTAGCATCAGCATTTCAGTGTGTGTTCACGTCTACTTATTCGACGTGTGGAATTGGAGAAGCTCACAGATGTTGAAGTTTTAGTATGAGTTTGATGACGGCGAAATCATGACAAATTTGTCAAAGGTAGGCTTTTGATCGCGCGGACGAGTTTGCCTGCGGACCGTAGTCCATTGTGGCGGATTATGAGGCAGCGTAGACAGTAAAGCTGGACAAACCGCGAATAACACTAGCGGATGATGTCAGTCCGTTGGTTATGGTATGATGATGCTTTCCAGTAGGGACAATCCCCGCTAACACGGTCCGCGGATGTTTGACCAGTGTCGCTCAATTTTCATATCAGACTCTACCTCACAGACACGACTCACACACGGGACCTACCTCTGTCCAGCGCGTCAGACGCCCAGACATACATGATACCTATTAATGTTTTGGGTCGACGCCGGGTTTGTATGGGTTGACACGGCGTTTGAAATTTTTAAGTTACTATAAATTGTTCTACGATCCTAAAACATGGATCATATCCCCATTGCTCTCAAGACTTTGTCCATATTACATAATGTAAAAGCTTCGAAACCTATTTGATCATCCATTATAGGAGTACTTGATCACATGCTTTTACTTATGTTCTCATTGCTCATTAACATGATTAGACTTGAATCATCTCAATATCTACACGTTTAAGGTTTCTGTCATGTGATTAGTGAGTAGTCACCTTGTGATTCATCGGGTAGGTAAATCACTGGTGATATACAGTGGATATTTAGGATGTCTCTTGCTTGATTAAATTGTTCTAGATGCTTATTAGGTGTTCTTAATGCTAATTAGCATTGTGAAAGTTGATTTAGAGCTAAGGTAATTTCAATGCCCAGAAGTGTTCGATTGACATGCATTAGACACACCAAAACCACTAGATTTTATCTTTTATAAAATGGCTAAGTTCAAAACAGACATCGATGTGTAGATAGGATATCGTTAATAATGGTTAAGATCTCCAAGCAGGACAGTGTGAGCATTCTATTACTGATCATCGACATTGGTTGTGATTTGTGGTTTTTCATCGAGCTCAGTTAGTCACACAAGTGGATACAGTTTCGTCTGCGTTTACGTTCAAATGATTTGCACAGGGCTATTGGTATGTGTCATAGACACGTGGAGGTATCCAAGTCGAATTATGTAATAGAGATCTAGAACTACTGATTCTCTAGTATGATTCTGCTTTATTGTAGAGTATTATTGAACTCCTGAGATGGATTCAAGACACATTAATGAGTTAGGTTCTGGTAAGCAGAGTAATCCAGTCGATCTTTTCTTGCCCAGTATGAGTTCCAGTCCTATATAATAATCTAATCGCACTAATAGATAGTTGTTCTCACAATTATTTCTCTGATTGGAGTTATGAAGATCAACCTTGTGTGTTTATAATCTAGGGTATCTTAGCTTATGTTACGTCTAATGGATTTCATGGCTTCATTCATTTTCCTCGCATTCAAAGAACTTGCCGACAGATGATATGATATTATCTGCTATATGTTAATGAGAATGACTTAGTTCCTTTTGTGGATTTCGATTCACTTAAAGTGCTGCATCGCGCTGTTACTACCACAATCACCTTATGTGATTAGTGATTAGTGTGGCACCATTAATGGATTAAAATTGGTGGGTTAGTGCTGAGTGTGGTTGTGAGAATTGCACGAGTAATGTAATACGCCCGATGGAATTGCATGACTCCGGTACTGTGAGCTGAGCGTAATGCGCAGTGATCTTCGCGGATGTAGCTTTTTTTTTTCTTATACTTCAATGAAGAAAGTATCTGAAAATATGTAAAGTAGTCGCGAAAGAATAAAAATAAAGATACCCTAAAACATACCATGTAGTGGTGTTTCCTCTCAGACTTCAAACCCTTGTCTATAGTTTTTAGCTGACATTTTTAGTGGACCTTTTGCGAACACTGTAGTCAGAGGGTAGATTAGTCCCACTAGTAGGACTAAAACACAGCTGTCACCCACAATCCTCATTTGAGCGTCGACCAGATACCAATTACTTAAATAAGGCTTCTTATGGTCTACACTCTTTTAGCGCCTCTAGTAGTTACGCTGTTTCTGTCATTGGAAGATGAGTCTTTATACTATTGACTCTGATACATTTCCTTAAAGGCTGAGTGATCTGATATCACACAATATATTTAATATATTATTATCCTCCGCATATACCATGGCTGATTCTGTGTAGAATGGATCATTTGGTACTACTGAATCTATCTCTCGGAGATGAATACGTTCCCATTCTCATAGTCTATGTGACATGCATGAAACTCCATCACACGCTCTCTCATGGTCTCTTCCTAGGCAGCTTTCTTCGGTCTAAATCACAGTTCCTTTGGGTTCAGCAAAGGTTCCGGCGGATGCGCTCTGCAGGACAAGATTGGTCTTCTAGTCGTAGCTATGCTTCTTTCACAAGTAATATGCTCTTTTCTTTATGTTGTTTTTCGACCCACCACTCCACATCTGAAAGGAGAGTACGCAGTTCCATAGGTTGTTGCTTATATCTCCTCTCACCTAGCACGTAGATATAACCGGAGTTAATATTTTGGTGTTTGAAGGCGACGCTAAACAGATACTCATTAATCCTATTCTATGTAACGTGTGAAATGACTGCGCTATCTACATATCTTGGTGCTTATCTTGTATAACGCATGTATGTACAATGTCATTCTACTTCTACTCTATTTTGCTATGGCAGTCAGCTGATTCGACTGGTGTGGGAATTTCGTCCGACTTAAACAACTTCATCCTCGTTGCGACACACCTTCTAGAACTTGAACGCTGTAAACCAGCAAAAGCGGGAGATAATCTGGGCTCAGTTTGTTGGAGCAATCTTTCGTCACATTAGTCCTCGCGGGATCTATTTAGACATGTTTGTACTGATTTATCAATCTACGCCCTGGGCGTAGTTGTATTGTGCATTAAGCGATCTTAGCGCTCATACACTTTTCCTTATCACAATTCAAATACCTTCAATCACTCATGGCTTTTCCTACAAATATTTCTATACATTTTGGCCTTGACTATTCTTGAATACGAAGATATAGCCACTGTCTTCTTGTGTTGTTAGAGACTAAGCATTTCATAACGATCGATTCTGGGAGGAATTACTAGTTCGATCTCAAGATCCGACTCTGTTATCGGCCATTCCGCTCCCAATCGATGTACGACTAGATCCTTAACCAAAAACAATTCATCGCACAGTCTTGCACATTCTCTTATGTTACATAGGAGATTCACAGGGGTACATGGTATCACGTAACTCGGCAGTCTGTTGTATTACTAAGATAGCAGAGGCTTTCGTCGTAATCACGGGATATAACTTGTCGCTCATAGGACAGATCGCGGCTATGAGGTTTATGAGTGGATGTCTCGGTTCGACAGGTCGGAGTAGATAGTTCATAAGAGAGAGGGCCTGTAGTCTGAGATCAGAGATCATGCTATAGTTTAGCACGTAGCTGTATGGCCTCGATTGTGCGGTATGGAAGCTGCGTGCCACGTTCTTATGCATTCACCGATCATGAGTTAATGGTCGCGTAGTGATGGTGGTTTGTCTATCGTTAATAGGGCTCAAAGTCAAATTATCTCCCAAATGACTAGACATGCAAGCTATGTAATACATACCATTGCTCGTATCTTAACAACAACTTAATTCACCATTCACTGGTTGAGTCAGCAGATGAGTAGGAGGATAGTAATATGGATGGCTATATAGGGGATCGATTCTTCACACAAGGAGTGAAAAATCGTGAAGCAGAATAAAGCTTATCGCTTAAGTTGTTCTAAAAGGGGAAGTCCTAAGCTATGGTGTTATATGATAATGTGGGTTGGTTCTTACAAGGATACGCAAGTACACATCCGAGAGTAAAGGAAATGAGTTCTCTGTATGAGTAAGGTAATATTGTTTATGCAATTATGTAGATCGTATGCTTAGTAAGAAATCTGGCGCTGGAAATAGCTACCTGCTAAAGATAGTGGACTAAGAGAGAGTGTGACAATAATGCAAAATAACACGTCTATGGTTAAAATATGGTATTTATGCGTCATAGTATGTGACGACAGAGATTTCAGTGCTGATGTTGAGAGACCTTTATAGTATGATAGAAAGTTAAAGGTATTTGAAACACAGAAAGGGGTCTATAACTGATTAATAATGACGTCAGCTCTCGCTATTGGTCGCACCTAAATCTACTTGACGTCAAAAGTCAATATCTCAGCTCTCCGCTTGTTGACACGGAAATGACCGTCGATAAAATGGCTAAATGATCCTGCATCGATTCGAGTTTCTTCTTAAGTTTAAAGCGTTATGAGCTATATTCGATTTCCACTAGTTGGCTTTCAACTCTTGTTTTCTAGCACACCTAAGGTCATACCATCACGATATTGATTCCGTATTTTTAGACCATCGTCTGCTCGGCTTTGTTCGATTTAACTATCTATTATCAGGTCTACTTAGCTACTCTAAAACAAAGAATAACACAATCTTATTAATATATCTAATAATGACTTAAAATTCTAATTTGTTTGTGATATCCATCAGTACCTGATAAACCCAAAGCCTAAGTTTGAATGAATACTCAGACATACATTGAAGTAAGATAGTAATCTAAAATAAAATGAAATAGATAATATTGGGGTTCTAAAGCACACTTAGAATATACTAGCCAATTGCTGCACACACACAAACTCTTCGCCCCTTATTACTTCTGATCTCAAGGTTCTTCCAGGCAGTGGATTATAGAGATCAGAAGTTAAAGTATTGGAACTCAAATCTAATGTAAATATACACAGCTCTCCGCCATAATCTATTAAATGTATAAATACGCCCTAAGATTTCCTAAGGTCTCACCGGCAAGTTGGACTTATATAGATAGAAGTTAAGGTAGTCGGACTCCAAATCTAATGTATAAAATACACCAGCTTCTGCACAATCGCGCACCTAATCCTATTGACCAAGTCCAAATATGCTCAGCTCTCGCTGTTGCACACAAATAACCGTCGATCAATGGAAATGATCTGCGTCGATCGACTGGTTTCTTAAGTTTAAGCGTTATGACCTAACATTGCGATAGTTCACTAGATTGGCTAACATTACTCTTGTTTTTTCTAGCAACTTAGGTCCATCAAGAATAGATTATAGTAGACCATGGTTGTCGCTTGCGAATTAACTATCCTTATTATAAGTTCTACTTAGTCTACTCTTTTAGAACACAAAGATAATATTAACCACAATTCTAATTTAATATATCTATAATGGACCTTAAAAATTCCTACGTTGACTTTGGATAATTCACTCAGTATCCTTTGTATAAAACCCTAAAACCTAGTTGATGAAACTCTCCAGACATAATTGAAGTAGAATAGTACATCCTAAAATAAATGAATAGATAAAATTTGGGTTTCAAAAGGACCACTTAGCCCAAATTACTAGCATTTGCCTAAGCACACACACAAAACCTTGCCCTTAACTCTAGATCTAAGGTTTCAGGCAAGTGGATTATAGTAGATAATGCAAGTTAAAGGTATTGGCAACTCCCAATCTAATGTAAAATACACCAGCTCTCGCATAATCTATTTAAAATGTAAATACGCTAGATCTAAGGTTTCAGGCAACGTGGATCTTATGCTCAGTATTAGAAGTTAAAGTATTGGACATCTTTAAAATCTAATGGTTAAAATTGATACCCATTGCTCTCGCATGCGCACCAATCTATTGACTCAAGTCCAATATCTCAGCTCTCGCTTGTTGACACAGAATATCCACCGTCGATCACTGGAAATGATGCTGCCGTCGAATCGATGGTTTTCTTAAGTTTAGCGTTATGACCTAATTCGATAGTTCAGTTAGTTTTTTTACTGATTGGCTAAATTAACTCCTTGTTTTCTAGCAACTTAGGTCATCAGATATAGATTCCCAATAGTACGACTCCCATGTTGTCGCTTCGCGAATTAACTATCGCTATTATCATAGGTTCTACTTAGCTTACTCTAGAACACAAGTAAATAAACACAATTCTATTACATATAGTCTATATAATGACCTTAAAAATTCTTATTTTTGATTGGATAATCCATCAGTACTCTTTGATAAACCCTTAAATCCTAAGTTGATGAACTACTCAACATAATTGAAGTATTAGCAAATTAATGCTAAATAAAGATGTGGAGATCAAATCCTTGGGTTTCAAGCACACTTAGAGATAATACTAGCATGCTAGCACACACCAACTCTTGCCTCTTAACTCTAGCACACTTAAGAGTGCGCGATCATCTGCTCTAGACCCTGTCATGAGAACAGCACTCTATGGAAGCATAGTGTGACATATACGCATAGAAGTACATAAAATTAGAGAGAAGCCCTAAAGATCTAAGGCGTAAACATCGTCCAAGGGTACACGTCTTGCTACAACTCTTGTTCCATATTTTGCGTAAACTCTCAGCTTGTTCAGAATTCGGACCTGTCTGCTGACACTTAAGGTACACCTCGACCATCAATGTACGATTCTTCGGTCATGTTGGTGATGCAGTTGGAGAATCTGGTCGACATATTCACACGCCCTACATAGTATTCGCAGCCCGAATAGATGGTATCTCTGTACTGTCAATTCTCTTCAATGATACGCTACACGGATTTATGTCTTCGTATTCTCACATAATGCAACGCGAACGCTCTAAGGCAATTCCAATAATATCTCCAAAACAGTCTATGGACCTATATGTCAACGGCTCAAAACATAACGAGAGCGTGTAGACATCACATAGATCAGTACCGTATATGATGTTCTATGATGACATAGTGTAATACTGGTAATAAAAAACAGATGCTATAGTACGAGAGTCCGCCAGATCTGTTAACCTCTATTTTATTATGTTCCGCAGCCTCAAGCAAAGGGCTGATGAAAGATGTCTATTAGATGAAAGTGATAGGAACACGCAGTTGTTCTAGAGTGATAACATTCGTCAACTCCTGACCTTCTTTGAGCTAAACCACCTATCCTAATCAAAATTGCACAATTAGAGAGAAACTTTACATACCCTTCCTAGATAATGAAACGGCAGACAGAGTAACAAATTCTAGACCTAGCCACCACTCTATGCAATCACTGAGGTGTAGTAAATTTCCCTCTACTAGCATCTTCATATTCATTGCATGAAATCAAAGTTAGTGGTAGCTTTAATCCTTGGGGAGAGAAAGTTAAGGGAGATCTATGGATCCTCTACTTTATCTTGCACCAGATAAGCTCTTGGACTCATAACCTCACAATGTCCATGATTGCTCTAATCCATGGAAGGTGTTTCTAACATCACACTCATGTTTGTTTCACTTAGGCCTCTCTGTTGGAGTGTTTCTTTCTTTCTCCCTAAACTCGTCGGTTTTCTTCACTCACTCTCTTATGCTCAGTGCAGGGTTACTCCTCTAATTGTGTATGTTGGGGAAGTAGGGCGTTATTCTCGGAGCTTTCTTCAAAGTCTTGATACTCTCTATGAATTCTGCTACAACTTCAGTCATAAAGTCTTTGAGGGTGAGGGTATTTTTGGACATGACAGAATGAGCCCTAATATGATGATTCATTGGTATTTAGCCAGAATCTAATGACTAAGATAGCAGCATATCTTGTTTATCGTCACGCCCGTATGATATTCTTCTTGTCGTAGGAAATCATAATGAGATAAAGCGTTCTGCTCCATTTGGGTTCCTTAGTAGTACATCGAATAGGGGTCACCACCATAAAGTCTGTTAGTCCACGGTCCTATCACGTTTTAATTTTGAGTAAGCTAGACCGTAGAACGAGAGGAATGAGCATACAGACTTGTTAACCTATCCGACGACAATAGGTTAGAAAGGCAATGAATCTGGCAAACTCGTTTATGACCATCAATGCTCACACAAATGTGCAATAAAGTAAAACAGATAGATCGCTTACGCGCTTAGTAGTTCGAGAAATTAACATACCCAGAGCTATACGGTATCTACTCCAACTTCTCTAAGCGCAAGTGTTGCTACTGTGTCAAAAGTGGAAGCGATTGTAACCCTTTGTGGTGGTATCGTCCTAGTGAATGACTCTGCCATGACACCGTTTAAAATGGATGGGCCAATATACCTAAAGCGATGGTCTATAAAGTGCAATAAGAAAATCTGATCGTAAGTCCCCTCTTTTATGACTCATAGTAAAAGAGTACTTTTTTATGAAAAAGCAGAAGTAATATAAGGAGAGTAGGTATAACCTAAATGAACACTCAAAACAACTTCAAAAATTTTCATGCAGACGATGAGCCTCCACCAGATATCTTGTCATAATCTCTCTACCAACTTCGTCTCATGTATGTGTAATGATCTCGACTGTTTGTGACCTTGGTTCGAGTCTAACTAATTTATAGTATATATATGAAGCTATATCCCTATTATGGGTAGCTTAATGATAATTCACCAGAAATGACTCGACTCGACACCTATCTCTGTAAAAGAGCGTCGATCGATGGTACGGAATATGAGTGTCGATCGATGCTAGACCTGTAAGTTCCTATTTCTTATAAACTTAAAATAAAACACATATCAGTAATACCCTCCCCAGAATTAAACAACACTACCGTCAGTGGTTATACAGTCTGAGACTGGGGAAAAAATAAATCAATAAGGACCAATTTTAACAAGGAAAAACGATATCACATGCTCGGTGATGGTGACTCGTCGATCGACTAGTTAAGTGCCTATCGATTGATGCAATGGTTACTCCGTCGATCGGCAGTGATCATAAGTGTCGGTTGATGCTCTAGGCAAACTATCTTCCTCGAATCTCTTTTTTCAATCTGAATATCTGAAATAAATAAATACGACAATTAGTAATAAATGAAGAATAAAAACTAATTAAAACTTACTAAAATGTGGGTTGCCTCCCCACTCAGTGCTTGGTTAGAGTCTTTAAGCTCGACATTGTGAATGCTCTGACTACAAAGGATGTTGATCAAACACTTGAAAAATGGCTACATCTTCGTTGCTTTCTGAAACCATGTACCAATGAAGTTTCTGATTGCCTCATCTCCTCTGATCTTCCCATTCTTTATGATTTCCTTAGTAACCTCTAGTGAATGCATTCTTCTTTTTAGATTTTCAATACTGGCGATGGAGCAATCGATGTGTGGCAGCTGTAGTGTCTGACATTTCCTCTAGTTGTTGAGAACATCTTCCCTTCATTAGGCACTGAGAAAAAACAATATCAGAGAACCTTTCTTCTAAGTAGTGTTCTGCTGCGAACTTCTCTCTGTTGAACTCAGTATCGATCGACATCGTAAGGTTGCCGTTGATCAATGTTGACTCCATCTGGTCTATTCGCATGCTGACTCTGGAAAGTATTCATGTCTTGCTTCATCTTTTCCATGCGTGTAGTCAAATTTGTGAGGCATTTATCAATAGGCATAATATACATCATCAAGCCTCATATAGAAATCATCAAGTGACATCTCTTGAGCTTTCCTAGATCTCATGCACAATATCATAATCTCTTCTTTGTTGTATGTTTCATGCTTCTTGCTCCATGTTTTCGATCTGATTCTGGTACTGGGTGTCGACCGATGGTTGTTGCGGTTGTCCAAAGAAATTTCATGATCGTTCAGCCATTAGAAGAGCGTCTGCTACATCTTTCTTAGGTAGAGTTAGAATTCTCTCATTAAAACCTCGTGCACGTCTTCCACATCTCTGAAAATTCCAAACTCATCTGGTCTAAGGTAACAACTTCCGTTTCTTCTGGTCCAAGTGAAGCGTCCTGGTTTACAGTTGATGTCGTTTGATGGCCAAGATAGGCCGATTATTGATGTTGGATTGCCTACTCTTTGCGTTCATCTACCCAGCAAGTTCATCCTCATCATAATCTGAGTCATACTCTTCATAGGCTTCACCGTCGAGAACAGTCCACAAAGATGAAAGAATCGTTGGGAAGTCTCTATTCTGAGGTTTAACTTTTCTGCTATATCTCAGGGTATGATGCTCACTGATGATCCGGTGTCGCATAGGCATTGGAAATTCATCGTTTTTGGTATGGCATGGCACCCGCAAACATCCCAGCGATCCACTTTTCTTCTTTAGAATGATTTTTGGCTCCCTCATAGTATCGATCCTTGGCAGATTTATCGACTATGATAGGTCTTGATGAATCCCTCTTCTGCTCTGGAGTTGTAGTATTCGTGACCTTTGGTCTATCAACTTGTTTTGTCACATGGTTACCATCGATCGATTGTGCAACCTCTGCGTCGAAACGACGCGTGTAAGCTATCCCCGATTCCATCGAGTTAGCAGGATCTGTCGATTGATTCGTAGTAAATGTTCCCCGGCAACGGCGCCAAATTTGAACGTGTGTGTGTTTTATGTTTTAATAGGGTAATATATCCTAAACAAACAACAGTCAAATTAACCCTTGTTTGTAACACACAAAACAATAATACTCTTGTAAGGAGAGAGCAGGTGTAGTACTTAGGGATCGAATTCACAGAGAATAATGACATACAATAGATTTCTTAATTTAAAGGCTAAGCTAGGTAACTATATATATTGGTAGCAAGTAATTAGGTCAGTGAAATATTCCTTATTAGAAGGTATATATGCAATATGGAAATATGCTAATAATGCAAATATGAAAATATGCTAATAATGTAAATATGAAAATATGCTAATAATGTAAATATGGAAATATGCTAATAATTTAAATATTGAAATATGCTAGATCTAGTGTTTTAGGCAAGTGGATTATAGTAGATAGAAGTTAAAGGTATTTAATCATGGAACTCGAAATCTAATGTAAAATACACCAGCTCTCGCATGCTCGACTAATCTATTAACCAAGTCCAATGTCTCAGCTCTCGCTTGTTGACATGGAATGACCGTCGATCGATGGCAATGATCATGCGTCGATCGATGGTTTCTTAAGTCAAGCGTTATGACCTTATTTCGATAAGTTCACTAGATTCTCTAAATCATCTCTCGTTTGTTTCTAGCAACCTAGCTCAATAGAATAGACAAGCAATAAACACAATTCTATTAATAGATCTAATAATGACTTTAACATTTCTATTGTTTGGCTAATCCATCAATACCTTTGATAAACCCTAAACTTAGTTGATGATTACTCAGACATAATTGAAGTAAGAATAGTAATCTGAATAAAATACATAGATAGAATATTGGGGTTTCAAAGCACACTTAGAATATACTAGCAATTGCTAGCACACACACAAACTCTTGCCCTCTTAACTCTAGCACACTACAAGCACACTTCTAGCACCCTTACAAGCACACTTAGCATGGGGCAATACATAACGTATAAATAAAACCCTAAATTCTAGGTTAAAACTCGTCCAATGGTAGTCTTGTAATCTTGTGTCATATCTATAACTTGGGCTTGAAAGTCGGTTGTCTGCAAACTGAACATCGATCGATGGCAGATGTGCAACATCGATCGATCTTGGAAATGTAACATCGGTCGACGCCTACGTTGTATGGCCGAACGATGGTAATCTCGTACTTCAATTCTCTTCAATGATCAGCTACGGATTATTCCTCTCCAAATGCTCCAAAAGCTCCAAGTATCTCCATATATCTCCAAAACGTACCTGGACCTGTAAAGACCTCAAAACAAAGCCTAGACACACATAACAGACCCTAAATAAAGTCTATAACATGGTCTAAAATTAGTAATAAATAGGCTATATCAATGCTCCATCATCCGAATCCTCTTTTAGCTTAAAGTCGCAGAAATATGTTGCCACAAGTCCAGGTCCATGAACGAAATTAATGAGAGCAGTTTTGGTTGTGGTTTGAACAAGCTCATAGTAGTTATTTTGATCAATAAGAGATAGAACAACATTTTTTCTTCATGTTTGCATACTGCTCCTACCATGGCTATGAAAGCTCTTCCAAGTAGCAGGGATGAATTCTGCTCCACTTGGACGTCCAAAAGATGAAAGTCTACAAAAATTAGGGCATCACCGATTTTCACAGAGAGTTATTTGACTATGCCTCATAAATTCATCTTAGAGCAATCCACAAAAGTTAATGAATCACTAGAAGGCTCCAATTTTAAGCTTAGCACCTTTGACATGGTTATTGACATAATGCTTACTAAAGAACAAGTGTCGCCAAGTGCATGAGGGTAGTCATGTCCCTTGATGTTGCGGGGAACCACAAACTTCCCAAGGTCGCTTCTCTTCTTCAACTTAACCCTCTGCTTATCTTCTCCCTCGTATGATTGGTTATTCTTTCAATATCATTATAAGTTTCCTTGGTTTCTCTGAAGAATATCCACAATTTGTGAGTGTAATAATCTTCCTCGAATGGGGTTTCTAAAGGGATTTTGAGGACTCCCTTAACAAAGTTGTCCATGTCTTTCTCATTAGCTTCCCTTCTAAGATGCTTAGGGACCTTCGTCTTTCCTCTAGAATTTCCTTCCATGACTTCCTTAATTATCATAGGGACTGGTTCATCTATTTGTCTTGGTTTGGGTAGGATGGGTTTTGAGTGCCTATTAGCATATAAAAAACTCATGTCTATGCTTGGTAATCGACATCCCTTTGTTTCGAATGGCCATCGATTGATGGTAGGGTCCGGCTGTCGATCGATGTTCATCTCTTCACATGATCCCACGGATATTTCATGTACCGTCGATCGATGGTTAACTTTGGATGTCGATCGATGGTCGTTTAAAAAGGGCAAGGGATCCTCACGAGTTTCTTCCTCTTGGTGCCTAACTTCTTCCACTACTTGCCAAAATTCATCATATCATCTATGATGGCGCTGGTGGTGCTTCTTTCCAGCATCAATCTTCTCCTTGATCAAAGCTTCTTCTCTCCTCAAAGCTTCACTGGTCTGAACAATTTGATTCTCTAGCTTCTTCACATGGGTGTTGAGAGCTTCAAATTTAGTGTTAAGGTTGACATAGACAACATCAATCTTTCCATTGAAATCCACTGTCATCTTCTATTGTCCCTCCAGAACTTTGTCAATCATGGCTTCTATCTTTTTCTCCTGGGTATTTGATGGGGTGTTCTGATAGTAGGAGCCTCCATAGGTTCTGTAGTTGTTGTAGGGTCTCTGTTGTTGTGATTCTTGGTTGTAACTACTCCTCTGACCAGTTCCATAAGAGTTTTTGTTGTTCTGGTTCCCATATATCTGGAATCCATTTCCATCAACAAAGTTCACATCCTCTTCTTCACCTTTCTCATTGTCAGATCCTATAGCTTTACATCTTCTGTGAAGCTAATGTGCTTTTTCAGAAAACTCTGAACACTGTCCAACTTGGCTTTTACTTCTTCCATCTGATCTTTGGTCAGAGTAGGGACTGATTTCTTCCTCTCATGATCATTGTTTTTGGTGTTGTTGCTAGCTGCCAAATTCTCTATCAATCTGGTAGCCTCTTTTGGACTCATAGTGCATAACTTTCCCTCACTGGCTATGTCTAAAGCCATATGGTATGATAGCTCAATACCTCTGAAGAAAGTGATGAGAAGTTGCACTTCATTGAATCCATGGGGTGGACAATCTCTTTTGTAAGATTTGAATCTAATCTAGGAGCTTCTGAAAGATTCTGCAGGCTCTTGTGTGAATGTAGCAAATCTTCTCCTCAAATCCTCAGCTCTAGCATCATCAAAGAAAAAACGCAGGAAGGCGTTTTTGATGTATGTTTAGGATGTAAGAGATCTTGGTGGTAGCTGCTTAAGTCAATATGAAGCATCTCCAGCAAGTGAATACTTGAAGAGCTTGCATAGAAGGTAGTCCTCAGGGACCCCACTAGCCTTGACGGCAGACACAAGATACTTGAATCGCTCCAAATGTAATAGGATTCTTATTAAAAGACCATGAAATGGTGTATGTGCCACAAGTGTGAAATAGGTTGGCTTCAGCTCAAAATCATTCCTTTGAAAAGATGGAGGACGAATAGCAGATATGTTGGCATAGAATTGATATGGACGATTGTAGTCAGCCAATGTTCTGGGTTGAGCAGCATGGGCCTCAGCTCCAGCTTGAGCTACAACAGCTTCTTTGGCAGCTCTTCTGGTTCAGGGATTACAATTCCCTGATCATCAATTCCATGACTTGTTGCATTACGCAGATGACCACGAGGTCATACAGGTCCCCTCTCTCATTCTAGTCATGATCAGCATAGCAACCATCTCTGCTCGGGAATCACTGTCGATCGGTATCTCAGTATTGGTGTTGATCGATTTCGATAGATGAGTGTCGATCGATGAAGAAGTATTGGCAATGATCGATGCTTGTCGCTTCTCCTTGTGGATACTACGTTCGACTGGCTACTGGGTCTGAGGAAATTAGGTATTTTTCCTTGTTGCTTCTAGTATTGATGTGCATGCACCTGAAAGACAAGAAAAGTTTTGTAAGTAAATTAAAAAGAAAAGAAAACCTAGACAAAACTTGCAAAACAAATCTAATGGCGATCCTTGCTCCCTGACAACAACACCAAATTTTATATGTTCTCAAATTACCCAGGAGCTATTGATTACTCTCTCAAATAAGAGGTTCGGTTGTAGTAGATAGGGGTCAAATCCACAGAGAGCGAGGCCACAAAATAGATTTGATAATCAACTTAGTTAAGCTATGCAATTAATAAGAAATTAAAATAAGTAAATTAGGAAATAGTTGGTTTGTAAACAAATAAGGAAAATAGCTAGATCTAGGATTTTTAGGTAGTCGATTATAATGGATATAATCCAAGTGGTTTTCAATCATAGAATACGAATTCAATTAGTAAAGATATTCTAAGTTATATCTATCATATGGATAAGCTCAGAGTCTACAACTTTCGTGTGCAAACTTGGAATGACCGTCGATCGGTGGTATGCAAACGGCATCGGTTGATGGCTTTCTTAACCCAGCATTAAACGATCAGATTCGATTGGTTCATTTAGAATCACTAGACCATTCTCTCAATTGTCCCTAGTAATTTAAGCATAATAGGATTTATTCAGATAATGATCCTACTCTCGCAGTTGTCAATTATCCTAAGATTAGAATTCTAGTTAGCTACTATTGAACACAACCAACAAGTATATTGATGGATCTAATAATCATCCTAGCAATTCTATTGTTTGGCTAATTCATCAAAACCTTTAATAAACTCTAAATCAAGTAAGGTGAGTACAAAGACATAATTAAGCAGAACATAATAATAAACATGAAATAATGCATAAGATAAAGAATAGGGATAGAAAGTGGGGTTCCAATACAAAGCTTAGAGAAGTCTTGATCTTCTCCTCAAAAACCCTAAACTAATATGTTTGTTATGAAAATTATGAAACCTTGCAAAAAGTCGTTCTTTGCATAAAAAATAGCAAAAGCCATGAAAAATACGTCCATGGGCAATCTTGTAATATTTGTGACTGAGGTTTCAAGTCGGCTACTTTGTGAGTTGGGCATCTGCGCGTCACCAATCAACCGACATCAAGAGTGTGTCGCCGATCGAAGCAAGAGTGTGTCGTCCATCGTTGCAATACTCCGTCTCGACTCGTACTTTGCTGAATTTGACCAGCTACAGAGGTCCTCTCTCCGAGTTCCAGAAAGCCTCATAATCTTTACAATGGTCCAAAATGTACTTGGACTGAAAAGACTCTAAAACACATGCTAGGCACATATAATAGACTCCAAAATAGGGTCTATAACATCATCTAAAAGTGGTAAATACTGTGACCTATCACTTGTCCAACCATACGATCCATCCTTGCTGTCTCCATGCTGTTCCATCCTTTCTTATTCGGCCAGCTCGATAAGGACTTGACCGAATCTCCTTGTTCCTTATTCACTCAACCAAACATCCCCACATGACCAAGTAAACATGAAGAGATGGCTTGGTCTCCAACCAGCCATCTAGTACAGCCGGTACACCAGCCATACTAGCGTCAACAATCAGTCTCTGATAATACCCTGATCAGACAGTCACCAATCACATATAGATCAGTCAGAACACCATCACTCGGCCCAACACACAGCAGTACATCCAGTATCCTCTTAACCAGCCAACGAATCTGGTTCAGACGACACCATGAATCCTCGGCTCAATCTACAAGCGTCAGATCAGTTTGTTCGGTCCTGGGACTCCCATAGATGACCAGCAATCAATCCGCATTCATCAGTACGTAAACATTTGGTGGCTCAGAACACCATCCGTCTTGACTTGCCCTCTAATATCTTCCCAGTCATCCCGACTGACTCTTTCGAGAAGAGTAGACAGTCCCAAAGCTACTCGCCCAGTTTCCCTCATCCAGAACTATCGCTGATCATCCAGAGTCGGCTTGACTAAACCAATCAGTGTGATCTGATCACCTAGTTTCCCGTCTCTCTTCCTTTAACCGAGCAACAATCCACCGTTATCCCCTTAATGATTCAACCGATTATATCTTGTTGAAGCCATCTATCCTTGATCGAACTCAATCTGGTGATAACCCAATCACGCCATCACCAAACAGTCCCACCTGATAGCGAACAATTAGATATGGTTGATGTATGTAATAGACTCGCCGGTTTGAAAAATAAAGGCCAATGCTCTACTCTTATCTTTCGATCTATTGCTTATCACCCAGTACGAATTCCGATGTGCCACAGACCCATTCGGAACTCTCTTTCGATGGTCTGCACTTGATTTCCCAGTGAATATAACTGCCAATCATCAGTTCTTCAGTATGATCGCATCTCATTGAAATACATCCTGAAGTCATTCTAAACTGCCACAAAAATGATCGCAACCACCAACACTACACCTTACGGCCAGCTTTCGCTGGTTGTAACTGCCTCTGATGTGGTTTTCCCTTGCAATCCATCACCCAGAAGTAACACGCCCCGAAGTGATCAGTACACACTCGACTTACGGATAGAAGGATCAGATTCCAACCAGCCCTACTCGGCGATCTCTTCTCTTCTCAATCAGGATCGCCCCTCCTTCTCTCCCAGTTCTTCTCTGTGTATTTTTCTGTCTCTCCCTATCCAGAATCGCGTGGAAAAGAGTAGGTCCTTTTATGCCTACAAAAATCCCTATTAAAAGAGGCTGGGCGGTTTTCAGATTGCAAATAACCGCCCACAACTGCTCCCCCACCCAGTCTAGCTTGTAACCGCCCTCATGACAGCTTTTCCTTCTGAATAATCAGTAATTGCTCTCCGATTGGGGAAAAGGGAGTAACCGTCCGGCAGTTACTCTATTCTGGATCCATCAGTTCAGTATTTATTCCCTATTAAAAGAGAGTTGTGGCGGTTTCCTATGAACACAAACCGTCCATAACCACCCCGTAATTGTCCAATACTCTCAAACGATCAGTAACTGCTCAGTGGAAGTTAGTTATCCTGAAACTGATCATGTAACGTTTGGCAACTGATCATTCCTCGGGCAACTGCCTTATGGTGGTTTTTCTAGAGTTCCCATAACTACTCTGGCATCAAGTAAGCAGGTTTGTAAACTGGTCTCAGTACCTGCCAGATAATTGTATCCGCCATTTTCCTTGACTTATCAGTATATGTTTGGCTCAGTAATCGTTCTCGCCAAAACGTATATCAGCCAGTCCATACATTGACTAACTGCCTTGTCCGGATCCGACCAGTCTTGTCCGACAAGCTCAACTGCTATGTCCGAACCCAAAAATATTTTCTTAATCCCACCAATACTATCCAGAAGACAAGTCAAACACTGACTTGCTCGTCTGATCAGTCTAGCTAAACCTATCCTTGAACTGTTCCAGCTTAGATTTTGGAACGTGTGCGTTACACCTGGCCCGAGAAAGTTTGATAATTTGATCCTAGACAACAGCTCATTCCAGTCCATTAAGGTATGTCATGAAGGGTTAAGCCGTAACAGGATCTGGTTCCAGACCACTCTACTGAAGTCCCAAGTGAGAAACAAGTGAGCTCTTGTCTCCGGTTCGATTGAGTCCATGTAGCACGTATAAGATACTTTCATTTCCCATGAAACCAGCCTGACTCTTGTTGGTAATATTCCAAATTCGCAACCCAAATGTTGAATGAGTGCTTTGGTACTGCTCCTTTAAACCATACACATTTAATCCACTGTTTCTTTCCTTCCTTTGGTTGAAGGACCTCCCAAGTGTCAGCAGATGAAAAAGTTGAGCCGTGAGTACCCTCCACCCTCCATTCATAGTAATCAGTGGGAGCATCGCTTGATGGAATAGGGATAGTGTTTAAGTGTATTTGTAGGTTCATAGACTGTTGTGATGGCAAAGGCGGAGTCTGTAGCATCCCCGATCCTGGAAAGGACTGGAGGGATGGACCAAGGACGAGTGAACAAGCAAGCTGGTCGATACACTTAAGGTCAAGCTTTCCAAGGTCGAGTGGAATGGATGGATGGTGGAACTTGATATAAGGACTAGACCTTGCATGAAGAAAAACGTGGCTGCCTTGATTCAGATCATAAGGAATGATTGTGAACAAGATATGATGGAAGAATGATCAGAAATGATCATGAGTGGTTCAACCAGGTCGGTAATGGACCAAGGGGCTTATCCACATGTAATAGGCTAAGGGAAAGGAGCTGGATGAGCTGTAGAAGCTGAGCTATCATCTTAAACACTCGCTGACCAGCTCACACCAGCTGAATACCAGCAGAACACTAGTTGGACATTCACTGGCCAACTAATACTAGCTGGACAAAGTGAATATAAGCTGGGCAAGCTGTAGTAGCTGAGTTACCAACTAAGCACTAGCTGAGCACTCAGTGGCCAGCTCACAGTTGTTGGGGTCAAAATGGGTCATGACAGAATCAATTGTAGAAAACTCGCGAGAAATATTTCTTATCCAAAAACGAAGTATAAATCCAGGACAAAAGCTTCATGTAATTTAAAATAAAGAATTTATAAGACAAGTTCTCGGATTGGATGGTCCGATCCAAACAAAGAACTTTCGGGAAAACAAACGAATGTTGTGGTCAAAAACGGTTATCTCGAAATCAATGTTAGAATTGTGTTTTGTACGAAAGCTTTCTCGACACAATCTCGATAAAAGTTCCCAAGCAAAGCACTCAAGAGAAATGGATACACGGGATGAGAGACATCCAACTTGCCGAGCGCGCGAGTTGGACCGAACATTGACCGGACCTTATGCCTTCTGACTGAACCTCGGCGGATCCACCCCTTGTTTTGTCTCGATTAGAGTTACCATTGGACATTACGATAAAATCGCAAAGACTTGTTTTCCCGAATGAAGTTCATGGTTATCGTATAAACAGCAACGGTTAAATTAACACCACAGTTGCCTAAACTATACGAGAAGTGTGAACTTCCTCGTTATATAGACGTCGTATCATTAAACGTTCTTTCAAAGAAAGCGTGAAAACATTTAACTCGAAATACAGCCCAAAGAGGCCTAGAACGCGGCTAAAGATCCACTTGCGATTTCATACTAAATTAAGCCCAACAATGTTATTACAGTGTATCTTTACTCGAAGAAGAAGAAGATAAATGTCAAGTTTCCAATAATAATGATGAAGATCGATGTAAAAAAAAAATATTTCCACGAAATGATAAACTTGACCTAGGTGTAAAAAAGTATAAGGGAACCAACCCAGAAGTCATATATGAGGGGAGCTAAAGCAAAAGGCGCAGGGATCCGAAGATTTAGACCTAGAGAAGCTCTGTTAGCATAAGAACTTAGCACTTAGGTGGCTAGAAGGACAGAGTTTATACTGACGTTTCTCCATCTTTGTTCGACAATTCTGGTTTCCTTAGACTCTACAACTCATTGCACTTAGAAACCTATGCTTTATTCTCGACAAGCTCTGTTTTTAAGATTGGCACTTGATTACCAGACGAACTTGCTCCGGCAGTTTGATCTCTTGGTCCACTCTTTTAATTGAACCGTCTGACTTGATCTTCGAAAGGGGTACGTAGGCAGCCTTTCTTAAGGTCCAACCCCAAATCGTCCAAACCTTTTTCGTCTATTTCTAAGCGAGTTGCAGCCACATAGGTTTCTCTCAACATAGGTGGTAGAGCTAGCAAACTTAGTCTCGTTTTACTGCTTGTGTTATACGAATTCCTTTGTGATCCCGTTTCTAGACAAGCTTCATGTACGCTTTTTTTTCTGGAGCGCTCGTACGCAAATTTGAAATAAAGATCTATTGTTTTCTAAGTTTGTTTTATTATCTTTTCGTGTTTTCCATGTTTACTCGATTACTTGTCGTTTGCACTCGCATAGAATCCGGGATCTCAGGGAAATTTGTGGTTTCTTGACTTTCTTTAATTTATAGAAATCGACGGTGTGAATTTCTGTTCCAACAGTTTGGCGCTAGAAGGAAGGGGGTCGGATTACTCTAACTCATGGCCACAAAATGCTTGACGAAAACAATTTCTGAAAATACGAAATACAATACTGCAGCTCGCAACAACGATGGTAAAACAAATCCAGCAGTAACTGTGACACCCCCAATCTGGTCTAAGTACAAGTTAACTCGACCGGCCGTGAAACAATCAAACAAGAACATGCACAGCCAATCACTAGTAACTTAAACCAAACCGAGAGGCCACAATATGTACATAAATGATTAACCCAAAGTTCTCAGAATAGATCCAGGTACCTTAGGCCAATCGCCTAAGTACACATATCCTATTAGGTACAACCCAAGGCTTTTCAACCCGACTGAGCAATACTCAATAGTTAGTTCTTCCGGACAGAGACTAATACCATATGGAACTCGTACTTAAAGAAACATTCTTTAATACATTATATAATATTCTTTCAAAAGCATCTTACAAAATGTTAAGGATTAACCTCGAGGTTTTTGGTCAACAAACTTTATACATAGGATATATCAAAACTACTTTGCAAGGATAATAAAACTATCTCTGGCTAATGTTGTTACTTCCCGTCCTAGAGTAAAGGTCTCCCACCTACTGGTTATATTCATCACAAATGAGTCATGAGTAACTAGTTTACTCAGTGAGTCAAATCCCGCACCCCAACACATATTAATAATATCCCGAGCAGTCGACACCATTTGAATGCAGTGGACATATATTCCATAACTATTATATATAAGGCCTATCATTCCATCAATGTGAATCATATCTTAAACATCACCTCTACAACACCCGCCATTCACTCATACGTATAATATATATATATATATATATATATAATAAACCCGGAAAACCACCAAGGCTAACCGAGCCTAGCGGGAAAAAGAAATATAGCCATCATCTCAATCATATATTCCAAGATCGAACATCTAAAGCTGCATGCAGTTACACGGTCTCCAGGGTGCGACCCCATCATCGTGTCTTCGTGACCTTGTTCCATATCGCAGGACAAATTCACGGTAATGCGGGAACTTTAGGGAGAGTGAGTATACAATAAGACTTCACATGATTCATACTTATACACTTATATATTAGTACTTGAGAAAAATAATAAGGCTCGGGATAAACCTCAAATAATAATTCATAATATTTCTTAAGTGTTTACAATAAGTAAACACTTCACAGTTTAATATAGTTCAAGAGACTTACTTATCTATCAACCATAATCATTTATTTTACTCAAGCAACACTAATTCATAGCTCATCAGTCATCTATCTAGACTCACCTTTAAATCTATGAGATTAGCTAGGGAAGACTAGACTCGAGCTCACTAAACATTCTCCACTTCTAGATTCCTCTCGGTTCAGAACCACCACAAGGATCCGGCTGATCCGACCAGTCTCATTGACCATCTGAATTAAAAACAGAACAGTTGGAACATAAGGTTCATCATTTTGGTTCCAGAAGAAAATCAACTCAGTTTATAATTTCAGTTCAGTTCTCTCTTATCAGTTTGGTTCAAGACAGGTTCAGAACATGTGCAGTCCGGGTCAAGCTGTAACAACTTAAATTGGTTTATAACAGCTCAGCCATGCTCAGTTAAGTCTGGTTCTAACTAATTCAAAACATCTTATCTCGGTTCTACTCAGACCATATCAGTTCAAGACAAGTTCAGACCATAGGCAGCTCGGCTCATATCAGTTCAGGACATACTCGGCTCGGTTCAGTTCAAGACAATATCAAGTCAGTTCGGTTTAATTCCAACATTTCATATTAGTTCAGCTACTGGTTCAATGAGAAAGTTCCAATCATAAACCAACCAACAATGAACCATACAAGATCTTAGATAATTGAGTCTGACAGGATAACCAACACACAGCAAACGGTTCTCATCAGAGCATGACTGAATCAAGAGGTTGAAGCTTACCGGTTTCACTTAACTCATTAAACTGGGATGGTAGTCTCTCTTCAAGCTAACCACGACTTAACCTTATCACCAACACAAGAATCCATGGTCGGATTTATTCAGAACACAGTGCAAAGATAAACCATCCAGCAGAACTCCTCAAGGAAAACTGATCCCATCAAACCGATAAACTCTTACCGATTAAATTCAAAGGCTGAATATCATGGATGATTCTCAACTTCAGGACGCCAAGACTTCAGCTCTAAAACACTCCAAAACTCACTGATTTAATTCAGAAAAGGTTGAGAAAGGGTCGTCCAAGCTCACTTCACTCCTCTGATTTTTCTCAAATTTTTTTTAAGAATTTTCTGTCTGTTTTTCTCTCTCTGGTTTCCTGTGCTTCTCCTCGGTTTTTGCTTCTGCTACAGGACGCCCAGGAGGAGAGATGATGGTATTTTATACCATATGGAGTTTCTTCAGCTCAGGGTTTACTTAACACAAAGCAGGGCTGAGAGTGGACAGGTGGAGAGCTGCTTCATCACTCCCAGCAGCCAAGCTGCTTTCCTTTCCTTCACATGAAGAAAGCTTAACTCAGTCATGTGTTTCTCAAATGTTCTGGTCCAGCAAAGAAGCAAGCAAGCAGACAGGCAGCTTGTGACTTTCATGTGCCATTTTCTACAGAAGTAAGCAAACAGGAAGGTGCATGGCATGTGACTTGGTCACTAATCAAGCAGCTGAGAAGGGGAAGTACATGACGGGTCACAATTATTTAGAAAGCTGCTCGATAATTCTGAAAAATTATTCAACCAATATTTCTTGTCCTTCGGCTCACGTCTTGCTCTCTGAAAATCTCGTTCAGCTAAATATACACTCGACCATAATATTTAATACACAACCTGATCATCAAATACTCGACGAGAACTATCATAAGATAGTCATTAGACCACTAGACAGTCACGTATAGTATTAACTTACTTGCTCGATTTTATTTTAATTATGGTCAGACCATCTCCAAACTGGTCGAGCGGTATATTTCTCGACCGAAATCTTATCAGGTCGTGAGGATTATTACAGTGACTGCTCCCATCACCAACGCTTATGCAAACGCAGCAGTGCTTGAGAAATTGAAAATCTAGTCGAGACTTTTCGACACAGGCGGAGCACTGAAACGAGCTCGCGATTTCTCTCACTAAACATAAAGGGAAACAATAAAACCTATCAAACCCCGTAAAGTTCATCTCATTACCGATTTGGAAAAATATCAGCGCATATGGGTTCGACCGAAAGACCTTTTTTGAAAACTTTTCGGAAAAATAAAACTTGCTCTCTCAGAAATTGTGGAGAAACCCTAGATTAATTACGGAGAAAGGAAGCACAGCAAATCGGGCGCACAACCCCCCTGTTGTACTTCTTCCGAACAATTTTCAAAGAACGAAGTTGATCTCTATTGAATCACTCGAAACCTAAAACGGCTGACGAAAAATAAACTAAGAAAAATAAGAGATCTTATCCTCACTTCTAAAACATTTTCTGAAACCTAAGATTTCGTAAAAAGCCAAGCTTCGATTCTACGCGACATATTCAGTGAATTCTCGATGATTGTCACTTAAACTTGCTTCGAAAAAACTAATCAAAAGTTCCTCATATCAGTCCTGCGGAAACGAGAAAATCTCCGATTAAGTCGACTACCGATAATTAAGCTCATCACAGCCAACGTTTCAGATGCTAAAACGTGAGTTTTCCAAAAAAACGGCTCTCGTACAGCCAAACACGAAAACACGCTTACATAACGACTTTTGTGAAATTAAACTCAAAAACCTTTTACGAAACTTATTTCGTTAAATTAAAATCATGACATTTCGCGGAATAACTTTCGTAAAATTAAAGCTCAATAACATTTTCCGAAACAGCTTTCGTAAAATCAAACTTGACAATATTTTATGGAACATCGTTCGCAAAGTGAAACGAGTTAGCATTTTATGAAACAACTTTCGTGGAAATTATTTGAAAACATTTACGAAACGACCGCACCAGCATACCATCAAAACTTGATTCAGATCCATCCAACTTGCCGAACGGGCGAGTTGGACCAAACAAGCCATCCAACTCACCCGTTTGGTGAGTTATACCAAACAAGTCGTCCAACTCGCCGAATGGGCGAGTTGGACCGAACGGGCGAGTTGGGTCGAACAATCCGTCTAACTCGCCAAATGGGGGAGTTGGACCGAACGAGCCGTCCAACTCGCCGAACGGGCGAGTTGGACCGAACATGCCATCTAACTCGCCGAAAGGGGAGTTGGACCGAACAAGCTGTCCAACTCGCCCATTCAGCGAATTGGACCAAACGAGCCGTCCATCTCGCCCATTCGGCGAGTTTAACCGAACAATCCGTCCAACTCGCCCATTCGGCGAGTTGGACCGTGTTGGGGTCAAAATCTGTTACGATGGAATAAACGTCGGAAACCTACCTGGAGAATGCGTTTGTTGGGGTCAAAAAAGATATTCTCAAAATCAGCATCTTGGTTTCTATACGAATGCAGTCTCGAAATCGACTTAGCAAAAGTCGCTGGGCCAAAACTCAAAAGAAAGGATCATGGATCGACCAACCCTCCTGTATGGCGATTTTGACGGCACGGGTCGACCAACTCGCCGTATGGGCGAGTTGGTAGGCACTGCACGACCAACTAGCCCGTATGGCGAGTTGGACAAGGCCAACTTGCCGAACGGGCGAGTTAGATGGCAGGAGCAATCCGACTCGCTTGTTCGGCCAGTCGGATCAAATCAATCCAGTTTCACCTTGTCCTCGTTAAACTCCCTCTTTCGATACTTGATACAGCTTAGGCTGTCAAAGGCTGTATGACCCGAGGCAAAGGAGATGGAGTCGATCTACACAAGGGTTTATCCGGTTTGGAAGATCTAATCGTCCAATGGATCCGAGTAACAAGTAACTTGATGGAAACGAAGTGCACCTCACGAGGGATGGGAATGTCGTGATACAACACAATCCTCTAAACCGTGGAGGTTCTGGTCTCACAAGGAAAGAGGAGGGAGGCGAGTTCTTGCTAGAGCTCTTAGGGTTTTCACAAGGAAAATTTTTAGTTTATATCATGCGTGAAAAGTACAAACTGTTTATAGGGGACTTATATAGATATCCATTACCGTGGTGCCTTCGAGGGTCTTTGAAGCAAATAATACAATGTTTTGTACTAAAAGGAAACCCTAATAGGTGTGCAAGCCAACTAAGGAAGTTTGGGAATAAAATTCAAATAAAAAGAAAACAAAAGGACCAAAGCTGCAAAATAATCAAACCGTTAGAAAATGTGAATTTAAATGCTTACCTCTTACCTTTGGGTCGGTTTGATTGGTCCATAATGCATGCTAGACGTGCTGATCCTCAATGCTGATGATCATCAAGTTGTTGTGGGTTTGATCCGAAATGAATGCCCAAGGTCTTCACTTGCGGTCTTAGTCTTCTCGGCTGGTCCATCATTCTTGATACTTGGTTCTTGATCAACTTGCTCACCAGTTGGCTTAACCTCAGTTGGATTATCCTGAAATTGATCAAAGGCAAGCATCATGCTCTCATTAAACTTATGCTGAAGTATCTTAAATTATTTGTCTAGTCATAGGTCCCTTGAACACAATAGGCATGGACACTTCTTGAGCAGCTTCTGGTTGGGACATCTTAGTGATCATGTCTTGGATGTCAGGTTTGGTTAAATCTGGTTCCGGTTCAGTTGGAATGTCCTCATCATTCCCTCCCTCTTCAAAAGGTTTTGACCTAAACACTGGTTGATCTGCAAGGAAAGGAGAAAAGTCAGTTACATTGAACGTAGAGGATACATTCATATCACCAGGTAGGTCGAGACGGTAGGCATTGTTGTTGATTCTCTCAATCACTTGAAATGGTCCATCTCCCCTTGGTTGTAACTTGGAGCTCCTCTGTTTTGGAAACCTTTCTTGTCTCATGTGTAGCCAAACCCATTCTCCTGGTTCAATACAATGTCTCGGCGACCCTTATTGGCATGCCTTGTGTACTGCTCAGTCCTCTTCTCCAAGTTTTCAGTGACCCTCTGGTGGAGTTCCTTGACGTACTTGGCTTTAGCTTCTCCTGTCAAGCTAACAACCTCAACTAGCGGTAGTGGTTTGAGGTCCAAGGGGGTGTTTGGATTGAAACCATAGGCAGCTTCAAAGGGTGACATCGAATCATACGTAAATAACTTAAGTAGGAAACTCGATACCTCCCTCTGTAAGAAGGTATCGATCGATTGTAGGCATGTGTGGTTGATCGATAGTCGCGATCCATTATCGATCGATGGTGCCTTTATGGTGTCGATCGATGGTGGACTCAAATAGTCTGTAAAAACAAAGTAAAACTCGAAATAAATACTAGTATAAATAAAAACTAAATAAAAATTTACTAAACAGTGGGTTGCCTCCCACTCAGGGCTTGGTTATAGTCTTAAGCTCTACATTTTGAACTTTCTGACTAGAATGGAGGTGGATGAACACTTGGAAAACAAGTGTCTACATCTTCTTGCCCTTCTGAAACCATGTACCACCGAAGCTTCTCATTGTCTCATCTTCTCTAGCTTTCTCATTCTTCATGATCTCCTTAGCAACCTCCACTGAATTCATTCACCTTTGTATATTCTCAATACTGCGCAGTAGCATTCTAAGTCTAGCAGCTGTAGTCTCTGATATATCCTCTAATTACTGAGAGATATCTTTTTCATCAGGCTTTGAGAAAAGGTAATCTCAGCAAACTTGTCTTCTAATCGTTTTTCTGCTATGCACTCTTGTTCGTCGAAGTCAGTATTGATCGATGGCTTGATGTTGTCGGTGATCGATGTCACTATGTTTGGCCCAATCGCATGTTGTCTTCGAATAGTATCCAATTCTTACTTCATCTCAGCCATGTGTGTAGTCAAACCGGCGAGGCACTTGTCTATAGGATAGTAGACATCATCAAGCCTCTTGTAGGAATCATCCAGTGACATCTCTTGAGCTTTGTAGATCTCAAGCACGATATTGTCAATTTCTGCTCTGCTGTATGTCTCTTGCTTCTTCATAGACAAAGCAATTTTTGCTGCATTTTCTGGTAAACATATGCAGCTCTCCTCAAACATAGTAGCTCTTTCTAGAACTGCCCTAATATCTTCTTCTTGCACATTCACAACTCTTCCGTCTATAGCTCGTGCATTGCCATTCTCATCTTTATTTTCCTAATAGAAAATTCTTCTACCGTTTGTATCACAAGCTCTCTGTCCATGCTCTACATCACCGTCTATCAGTAGTGGGTTTATCCAATTGACTGATTGTGGACTTCCTGAACCAAAAGGATTAGAGATACAAAAATGGTTCACCCCTGGAATAGTGGTGTCGATTGATGCATGAAGGCTGGCGTCGATCGATTTGTGATGTTTGGGAGTGCATAGATCAATGTGGATCGGCACGTTCTTATGTTCCTTGTTGTCGATTGATGCATGTACTCCTGCATCGATCGATGGTTGTTGTTCAAATAAATCTCCTGATCTAGTAGCCATAACACGGTCATCTGCTACATCTCCTTAGGTATGTTTAGAATTCTTCCATAGAGATCTCGTGCACGTCCTTTTGTATCTCTAAAAATTCCAAACTCATCTGGTCTGAGATAACCATCATCTGCATCTTTTGTTCTTGGCTCTTGTTCTGGTTTGCGTCTGCTGTTGTTTGAAGGCAATGAGTGTTGTCGATTGATGCTTGATTATCCACTTTCGTGTTCATTACCTAGCCAGCTTCTTCGACTACTAGGTCGCGATACTCAGTTAGCTCTTCCTCTTTGTAATCTGTATCGTATTCTTCGTAAGCTTCACCGCAACCTCGTTATGCCTGATGGGTGTCGATCGATGGTGTATGGTGACCATCTATCAATGCTCGATAATCAGACTGTTGGCCGAAAAGATTTCCAGCTCCATTAGCCATCGCAAGTATGTCTGCCCCACATCTTCTCTCGTGACATGCAAAATTCTACCATCCATAGCTCATGCGTGACCGACTGGATCTCTCATAATGCCGAACTCATTTGGTTGTAGATAACCATACTCCTTTCCGCGTTCTGCAGTTGAATCCAGTTCAGACTCTGAGTTAATAACCATATCGATCGATGGTGAATGGTTACCATCGATCGACGGCGATCCAAGTTGATGGGAAACATTAAAACAACAGCCTCTTCCGTAGCAATTCCTCGGTATTCGATTATTTCTTCTTCTATGTAATCTTCGTCGTACTCGAGGTAGGCTGGGTTGTAATTGAGATCTATGTGGCAAGCGTTGATTGGTTCAGAATGGTGGGTGGTGATCGATAATGAGGCCTGGGCGTCGATCAATTATTGAATTGCAGTCTCATCGATCGATTGTTCGGGTAGGGTGTCAGTCGATGCTCCTTATTCCGACTCCTCATTGAAATTGTAATCGCCGAAGCGTGTGGCCACATATTCTGCATCATTAGACAATTCAATCAGAGTAGCTTTGCTCTTATTCTTAGCAGATTCATAAAAAATATTCTGATCAATTAGAGATATATACAACCTGTTTAACTTCATGTCGCAGATAGCTCCCATAGTGGCCATGAATGGTCTCCCAAGTAGTAGCAAAGAGTTCTAGTCTATCCTTATGTCCATCACATGGAAGTCTACTGGGACTAGGGTGTTGTTAATTTGCACTGGAACATCTTTTACCATCCCTTATGAGTTTACTCTTGAGCAGTCTACAAACGTGAACGAATCATTGAATCATTGGAGGGTTCCACTATCAGGTTCAGCTCCTCTGCCATAAACTTTGACATAATACTCACTGATGATCCAGTGTCGCAAAGGGCGTTAGGTATTTGTTGCCCTTTATGAAGCATGGAACCACAAACTTTCCAAATCACTTTTCTTCTTCAGACAAGTCACCTGCTTCATCTTCTCTCTGAGTGCGTTGGGTATTTGTTGCCCTTGATCTTTTGCTTCCTCTTTGAGTGTCCCTCTTTTCTCTATCGATATCCATAGCCTCAGAGTGTCTGTATTCTGTTCTGAAATTGTTACAGTTTGACACACAATCAAGTTTGCATTGAGGTTTTCCAGTCGAACTGGGTTTCTCCTTTGTCGATCGATGCTAAGGTCGCATTTTCGATCGATGATTTTATCGCTCTGTCGATCGATGCTTGGACGTATGTGTCAATCGACGTTAGTCGATTCACACGAAGCCACTGATACTATAGGATTCACCGTCAATCGAAGCTCGTCGTTAGATATCGATCGATGCTGATGAGAAGTGCCGAGTGACATAGAATTTTCATACGAAAATCAATGTCTTGGGGCTTCTCTCTTTTAACTTCCTGCCATAAATCATCATCAATCAATGCATTGATGTGGTGCTTTTTTCCAGCCTCCATTTTTTCCTTGATTAAGCTCTCATGCCTCCTAATGGTTTCACTTGTATACATCACTTGATTCTCCAATTTCTACACATGGGTGTTGAGGTTTTTTAATTTGGTGTTGAGGTTGAGGTACATACTATCTATCTTTCCATTGAAATCGACAGTCATCTTTTGATGTCCCTCTAAAACTCTATCAACCATCGCTTCGATCTTGCTTTCTTGAGTATGTGGAGGAGGATTCTGGTAGTATGAAGATACATGTCATGTTGTTGTTGAAGGGCCTTCGTTGTGAACTCTGATTAAATTTATTCCTTTGACCAGTCCCATAGGAATTCCAGTTGAAACCTGAATTTCCTTGTCTCTGGAAACCATTCCCATCAATATAGTTCACCTCCTCTTCTTCGATCTCATCATCTCCAGACTCTACTGCTTCTACTTCTACAAAAGTAACCTTCTCTTGAGAAATTTCTGAACATTATCTCCTTTTGCCTTGACTTCTTCAATCTGCTTCTTGCTCGCAGCTGGAGCTGATTTCCTTCTTTCAAAATATGTGTTCTTGGTACTGTTGATGGATGCCAGATTCTTAGTCAATCTCGTAGCTTCTTCAGGACTCCTAATGCTGAAATTCCCCTCACTAGCCGTGTTAAAATCCATCTGATACTGCAATCCAATACCTCTGAAGAAAGTGTTAAGAAGTTGCACTTCGTTGAACCCGTGATGGTGACAGTCTCTCTGGTATAATTTGAATATGATCCAAGAATTTTGAAAGTCTCTGAAGGTCCTTGTGAAAAAGTAGCAATCTTGCTCCTTAGATCTTTTGCTCTCGCGTTATCAAAGAAGTTACACAAGAATGCGTTCTTGATGTCAGTCCAGGATGTCAGAGATCCTGATGGTAGCTGCTTAAGCCAATATGAAGCTTCTCCAGCCAGTGACTACTTGAAGAGCTTACAGAAAATATAGTCCTCAGGGACTCCATTTGCTTTAATAGCAGTCACTAGATCCTCAAATCGCTCCAGATGATCCATAGTGTGCTCATGATGCAACCCATGGTAAGGTGTCTACGCAACAAGTCCGAAGAAAGCGGGCTTGATCTCAAAATTGTTTCTCTGAAAAATTGGAGGTTGAATGGCGGATCTTCTGGCGTAGAACTGGTGTGGATGGTTGTAGTCAGCCAGTGTTCTCTGAGCAGCTTGGGCATTAGCTTCAGGATGAGCTACCGCAGCGTCTGCTTCTGCTTCTGATTTTGTATCAGGGATTACAGCCCCCTGATCGTCTATCTTTTGACTTGCTGCATTATGCAGATGACCCTTCAGATCACGCAAGTCTCCATTCTCATTCTGAACCAATACAATAGTCGGAACCATCTAAGCTCGTATGATGTCGTCAATCGATGTGTGTAGGTGTTCGTCGATCAATGCGGTGTGGTAAACGTCGGTCGATGCTCGAGTTCTGATGTCGGTCGATGCTATCGTAAAGAGGTATCGGTCGACGCTGAGTAGATACTGTCGATCTATGCTTGTCGTCTTTCTTTGTGGATCGTACGTTCGAGCTTCTTTGGGTCTGAGAATAGTATTTCTTGTCCTTTATTGTTTAGGATATTTATAACATGCTAGAACAATAAACACACCGTGTCAAATTTTGCGCCGTTGTCGGGGAGCATTGATGGCCATTAGATTTAATTTCTAAGATTTAGTCTAGGTTTGTTTTTACCTTCAAATTACTTATTTTTTCTTTTCCGTGTTTTGCATGTACCTGCAAAACAAGAAAAAGAAAAAAACAGTAATTTGAAAGTAAAAACAAACCTAGACTAAATCTTAGAAATTAAATTTAATGGCGATCAATGCTCCCCGACAACGGCGCAAAATTTGATACGGTGTATTTATTGTTCTAGCAGGTTATAAATATCCTAAACAATTAACTGTCAAATTAACTTTTAATCCTAACACACAAAACAATATTCTGGCCAAGAGAGATAAGGTGTAGTACTTAGGGATCAAATCCACGGAGAGCAATGGCACACAATAGATTTCTTATTTCTAAAGACTAAGCTAGGTAATTATATATATATAAGTAGAAAGTAATCAGTTTAAAGAAATATTCTTTATCAGAAGGTATAAATGCAATATGGAAATATGACAATAATGCAAATAATAAAATATGTTAATAATGCAAATATGCTAATATGTTTTAAACGTAACTAAAATGTAAATATGCTAGATCTAGGGTTTCAGGCCTAATGGATTATAGAGAATAGAAAGCACAAAAATGTAAATATTCTAGAACTCAAATATTAACTATTCTAACCCTTTTAACTCTAACTCTCGTATGCGAGTAAAATGAAAGACCATTGATTGACGGCTAAGGCCTGATGTCGATCGATGGTGAAACCAGAATGAAGTGTGAACGAGATTTGATATGTTCAGCAAGCTAATTAGACCAGCTCTCGCATGCGCCTAACAACCTAGTTCAATGGAGTCTATTATGGCACATAACCTAATCTCGTAGTCGCCAATGTCCTACTTTCGAGATCCTAGTTAGCTACTCTAGAATGCAAGAATTAAGCACAACTCAATTGATGGATATTATCTCAACCTAACAATCCTACTTTTGGGCGAATCCATGATTGTCATCATTCAACCCTAAATCTAGTTGATGACTACTCAGAAATAATTAAAGTAAGAACTATAATCTGAATATAATGCATAGATAGAATATTGGGATTACAATACAAATCTCCCTAAGGAGTTACGAATTTTCCCCTAAAAACATTAAAACTATAATAGAAAACTAAACTCTCTTTTCTTAACTCTCTCCTATCTCTCATTTTTCCACCGCACTTTTATGTGTAATACATAAAGTATAAATATAAAACCCTAAAATTTAGGTCAAAACTCGGTCAGGGTATCTTCGCCATTTGTCTCTAACTTCGGCTTGAGATAGGTTGTCTGCGAATTGGTCATCGAGCGATGGAGAGTGTGCAACATCGATCGATCTTGGTCTTGTACCATTGGTCGACGCGAATATGTTGTCTTCGATCGATGGTTTAAAAATAATTTATCTCACTCATATTTTATTAATTATTTTAATATTTTATTTGGTTTTGAAAAACTCAGTTTAATTTGATATTTTACGGAAGTAACACGGCGTTCTCGAGAGATGAGACGACGGATTCTACAGTAAAGTCTTTGCAGAAATCAACCTTATCATCGCTAGAACACGTGAAATCATAGAGTAAATCAATGTCAGACTGCTCAAACATTGTTTGGCTAACCTGGCCACCAAGGAGATTTGAGAAATAGTCAACACAATGTTCTTCAATTCTAGCTTGTATTTCTATTTTTTTTTCACCTGAATGTCCAATAGATAGTGGATGTGATTTGCAGAACGTCTTGAGGACACCAAGAACTGATAATAGGTTGTGTTTGCATCTTCGAGATCAATCCATGTAACTGCAGATTTTTGCATAAAGAAACCTTCCTCTTCCTTTGATAAGATCCCCCCATTTAAGCTACACTCCAACTCCGCTTTAGCGTTAGCAGTAGTGGGGTTGTCCAGTGTGTTGTTCTGAAGAGGATCAATATTTCATGAGTCTCTTTAGCTCTCAGCTCAATTCCAAAAAGTTTTAGTGAAGTCACGGATAGGCTGCTTTAGCAGCTGTAGCTATTTAGATACTAGCAGCATCACCGATCCAGTAACATTGAATGAAAAACAATCGACAGTGATCATGTGCAAAAAATCACTGTTATGGAGCAGAAAATTGAAGAATGTGAAGGGCCTTTCAATATTTGGTCACAGAAGAAGGGAAGCAGGATCCACAGTTATCATTAACAAGAACCCGATCAATTTTTTTTGCTATCGGGAGTCACTTGCTTTTGTTCCACCAAGTGAAGGTGTTTCCACTGAAATTCAAATCTGCAAGGTCAGCTTCCAAGAGACATTGTCTAAATAGACGGAACCTCTTGTCAATATTTAAGCTTTTGGTTGTAGAGTGCTCCCTTGGATGAAAAATCTGATTGAAATCCCCTAATACAATCCCAGGTTTGCTCACAGCGAGATAGGAACCAAAAGATACCAGAAATCCCACAATTCTTTCCTAACATCATGACAGTTTGACGCATACACAATTGAGATCAAAACTTTGTATTGTCTGGTAATACGATCTCGCAAGTAATCATCTGAAGAGACTTATTTCAGAACCCTTCGTCCGAGAGAGAAGAATGGCAAAAGGATCAATATCTTTTCAATATCCAAGAACAGCTCGGAAGTAACTCAATTACAAACTTCTTCCTCTTCGGCTGCTTAACATGCGTTTATGTTAAACCTCTGAAAATATGCCTATTTAACTTGAACCATCTTAAAAACCGTTGCGGTGACTGTACTTATTGAATCCGCAAACATTCCAGCCAAGAGATGTGTCAACATAGCCAAGTGGCTTTGGAGCCCTTGCTCCTAGCATTCTTCAGACCCGAGAAGTGTTTTTTGCGCACACACTCTGAATTCGTATTAAAAATCGTAGATTTCTCCTTCTTCTTCTCCCTCATCAGATGACTCAATATCCAAAGAATCAGGTTCAGCTGCCGATGAAGCCTCAATAACCATTCCAGCAGTTCTGCTTAGAGTCCCAGCAGTTTTCTGCGAGTCCACAGGTAGCACATGGGGTGTGATGGAATTGCTTGATTCTCCATGACGATGTCTGAAGCCTTTCCCAGCTTTGTATCAGCCGGCTTCAATGAAAGGCAGTTGAGAATGAGTGTTGACAATGGCCCATTGCTTTCTAAGGCTTATTTTGTGATCTATCCTTTGACTTTTCCCTTCTTGTTTTCCTTCCCTTAACATCCAGAGGGCGAGATTTTTGAAAATTATGAGGACCATGTCTGGTCGAATTACACAACACAAGTGATAGGAGCCGGCTTTACATCTCTTGAGTTGTGTCCTATCTCTTTGCATTGGCTGCAAATAGGTGGCATCCACATGCTACATACAAAGACCCTACTAATCTCACTTGTCTCAAACTGAACATTTAGAGCTTCAGGAAACAAATTACGTAGATCCATGATTTTGAAAACCTTAACACCTCAAGATTTGTTTTGTTTAGTGTGAAAGGATGGAGAAAATTACGGTTCTCCAACAAGACCTTGCAATCGTTTTAGGCAATCTTCATTAAAGAACAGAAATGGAAAAATTCTCAGCTCCAACCAAATAAGGGTGGAAGTTAGATCCGGTTTGAATGGGATAACTCTCGGTTCCCACTTGGCAATGAACATCGTTTGACCCTAGATTTCCAAATCCTTTGATTTATAACCCAATTCCTTGATGTGGTGGTTTGGAATCCGAAACAAGAAATCAAAGCCTTCCATCTTGGGTGATAGATTATATTTGTATTGCTACTCCATATCCCATTTTTTATGTTATGGATTGTACCCTGAGATGGTGGTTCAGAGTAGAATTGGCCTAAGACAAAACACTCCCATGATTTCTTGTTTTTCTCATTGATATAATTTGAAATCTGTAATGCAAGATTCAACAGAAGGGTGCGTGAAAGCTTCACCCTTCTTCTTGAGCTTGATTGTTGCTACCTTAACAAGAGAACAATATGTATCTGGAGTCTTTCAACGGAGCAGTGGTGCGTCCTGCAGAAAACATAATGGTTATGACTCAGGAAATTGGGGTTTTTTATTTCAACTCTGCTTCATTTTCGTAGCATTTTCTATCAGTTGATATGCCGCTACAGCTAAGGAAAATATATAACCTTTCCAGCCCCGGAGTTTGACGTAAGAAAAACCTCCCAGGCCCGCTTCCCTAAGTAATGATACTTGCTTGTCTTGTTCAGCTGCTTGAATGTGTATTAGGGTGATAGAGGAGTTGTCTACACCAGTGATGGCATTCATGTCTGATAGAATTTAATTTAAAGGCAGTTTTACATTAATTGTGATGTCTTAAGGTTGATGCAACTAGATTCATGTCTATGTTGCAGGTTAAGGTACAAAGTCATTGCCTAGTGCTGTAGTGTTTGATATTAATCATGCATAAGCATTTTAGAGAGAACTATTGCCTGATTGCATTTGCCATTAAAAGAGGTTGCATGCATAAAATAGATTCCTTATTTAGTCTTGATTCTATCTTTACATTGTATGTGACATTGGTGATCAAACTGGCGATTGGTCAAGGTTTGGTCCCAATGTGATGATCTAACCTTTACCTTGAGTTTGTTTGGTGTCATGAACACAAGAAGTGTCAAGAGACACACAACTAACCGTGGAGTAAGGAGAGAAGGTCACTTCTCATTTGCCAACATTCCATGGAGAAGTCAAGGGGCCTACTCCAAAGAGTGTAGAGAGGGATGTTGTGACAATGGAGAGTCATCTAGCGGCTATGTTCATGGTGGTTCAGTCACCATAGCATACATATCAATAGAGTGTATAGAGGATAGTAGATACGCAGGAAGTGTATTATCAAGTGGGTAGTGCAAAGAAAAGGTCTTTACCAAGAAGGCCAATGATATAAAAGCAATGGAGAAAAAGGGCATGACAACTCACTGAACTAAACCTTAAGTCTGATCTAATACTCAATCAGCTTAAGGAGAAGTACTAGTGAAGTTACCAAGAAGATCCAGAGGCTACCATTGTCCATTCCCACGCCCCATTACATATCATACCATGGAGGTTCAAGGAATCAGCTCAGATTCCTTGGTTGTGAGCAAACCTCCTTACCTTAATAAGAGGCTTGTGTCTTTATTTGGTCGTGCATTGAGTGGTGTTGTGTCTTAGGATCTCATGGCTTGTTTATTGCATTGTCTTGTGTTTCTTATTGCTTCTTCCATAGCTTTTCCTCCATAGATTGTCTTGAAGCATTTAGAAGATTGTCTAAGCTCTTGCATCATGGTTTTGATAATCAGGTATGCATAAGCATCAGTGTGATTGTTTAGTAATGTCTTGTATTTTCCATAGTTCTAACTCCAATGAATATGTTGTAGAATTGAGTAGAATGTCTCTGCTTCTTGCATCATGATTGATAAAGCTGTTTTGCATTCATTAGCATTTAGGTTGTGATTCAATCCGGTTCAGTGTGCTTTGATGATAATGGCATAGTTAATCCATCAGAGATGTCAAGTAGGATTTAGAAGTATGCCTAAGCTAACTTGAATCTATGGTTTTGATTAAAATATTGCTCATTATCATGTCTAGTTGTGTTCTTGCATTCTCTTTAGGGTGTTTTTAAAAATTGATCATTATAGTAGTTAGTTCATTCGGATTGAATCAATTGCATTCATATAGTTTCTGTCTAATATTTTGCATTCTTATATGAATGCATTTAAAAATCCAGCCTAGTTACAAGTGTATTGTTTCAAACTTTCTTTGCATCTAGAGAAGTTCAATTTGCTTAGTCTTGTTCCTGTGATTTGTTGGTTTCAAGATTAATACATTGTTGAGGCATCGGTGATCAAACCAAATGTGTGATCTTGGTTTGGTCCCAATGGATGATCTATCTTGCATTGATTTGTGGTGATGTTAGGTACACATGAAGTGATACAGTGACAAACCAAACCAAAGTGACAAGAGAAAGTTCTAATGCCATTGCATATCATCACCGGACGAGTCAGTCCCCAAACTACAGGAAGTGTAGTGTGATTGAGTATGCAATGAGAGGTTGATGACATTGTGTGATACCACTGGACGCATAAGTCCCAAAGTCTACAGGAAGTGGTAGAGTGGAATATCATATACAATGAGAGACTACCTTGTGAGGGCTCTTAAGGTGATTCAAACACCATTAGTTCCTGCTATAAGGAAGAGAGCCAAAACTCACAAGGGTTAGGACATCAAGTCTAGTAAAGACTGATGGTTCCTTAATGCCATGGAACTGCGTACACTCGCAAGCTTAGCTCCTCCCCTAGTCTCAGAGTTAAGCTTGAGGGGAGTCTTAATATGCATTGTGCATGGTACAGTATCAAGCATGTGCAAGGACTTCAACAAAGGATCATTCAACCGGGTCTAGGCAGTGGCGCATCTATGCAAAGACGTTGTTCAGAGCAGTCTTGGTTGTGTGTGTATGAAAGCTCAGTTCAATGTGGCCTCTATGGTGAGGTGATTGAAGCTGAAGGATCCACTCAACCTCCCATCAATTTGGTGTTTCCATGAAGAGTTTGCAATTGGCCGAGTGTGAGGGATTTCAAGTGACAAACCAATCCAGTCACTCCGCACAAAACAAAAAGGGAAGTAGCTTGAACTCAATTCAATTCAAGTCATTCATCAGTTCTTTTCAAATCTCAGAATGATACTTAAAATTATTATTGGATGGGCTCTTACTGCTTTAGTTAAATGGATGTGGAATTGTGCATTTGCCTTAGTTCAAACAATCATTGATATCTTGCATCATTTAGAAGAATGTCTAAGTTGCTTGTGTTACTTGGTTTTGTTTAGACTATTGTGCTTTGCTTTAAGGTTCTTTATGGTTGAACCCAATGAAATGTTTGATAAGTACTGATGCACCTTTGGGATAATGTATCAGGCACCATTGCCATTGCTTGAGCCTCAATAAAGATGATCATGGTCGTTTCCTAGCTTCTCTAAAGGTGGCTTGAAGTCAGTTGAGAGGGGGAGACCCAAACCGGTTCTATGAAGAGCTCAAGCTGAGTTTGATGTGTGTGCAAGCTGTGAGTGTTGGTTCACCTGTTTAGGCACGAACCAGAGTCCTTTGTGTCCAACCACACTGGTTCAAAGGCATGAAGGCTCAATGGCCAATCCCTAGGCCTTGAAGGATCTTACTCTTTCCTCATCAAGGTTTTATCCCTAAGGAGGGTTTTCTTTGGTAAGGTTTTTAATGAGGAGAGACTTCAGTGTTCCAAGCTTGACTTAGGATCTCTAGAGTCAAGCTTGAGAGGGAGTGTTAATCTGAAGTGAGAAAATGACTCACTAAAGGTCTATGTGCAAATTTCGGTTAAACACATTAGAAGTCTGATGAAGACCTAAGGAGTATCCAGAAACCTTTGCAACAAAAATAAGAAGTCCAAAAAGGACATTATGAAGTTTTGGAAAGATTTGGGAGCACTTGGGTCATGTGCAACAATAGTGTCGACCAGACCGTACGGCCGTACGGACGGTATGGAAATGGTCGACCCAATTTACTTCTTGATTGAATATTTGCGGCGAGTTTGGGCGAAGGTCGAAGTGTACGGACAGGCGGTCTGTACACTGTCCATACGGTTGAGCAATTGTGCAGTTTTGGGATTGCCTTCGGTTTAATCAATTTAAACCGAACCAAAGCAATTATCTTTGTGTCCGTTTGAAGATAAGGAGGCAAGTGAATGTTTGAGTCAAAATGGATCAGAAGAATATGCTGGTCAAGATGCTTATCCAGACTGGAAAAGGCAAGCATGAATCTGGTTTGATCATTGGATAGGTGCATGGGCATTGGTGGCTGATTCCTGGCCAAGTTCTCCTTAGGCGCGCCCAGGCTGTCACCAGCCTGTATGAAGACCATCTGACTTCATCCAAACTCTTCTCAAGTCCTATCAGCCCTTAGATGTAGGTTAATGTTTAATTCTTGAATTACCCATAAAAGGCCATGAAGTGGCAACTGTAAACGTTTAAGTGAGAGAGGGGGATTTCCCATCCTCCTTCATAATCTTAAGTCTTTTTCTGGGTTATGAATTTCTTTTCTTGAGTCTCTTAGTCTCTGGTTAACCAAGTCTCTCTATTCTCTTAGTCTCATCCGCCACTCTTAATCTTCCATCAAGTCTCTCTTTCATTGTAGACACAAGACCAGTCCCAATCTGTTGAGGTTGATTCACCACACACACACACATGGCATGTACCCAGAAAATCTAACAAACCTCGCGTGAACCAAACTCGCACTTTTTCAGTGTTGTGAAAAACTGATCTCGGCGGAGCACTAGTAGCACCTGTCTCAAGTGTTCGATGTGTTCCTGGAAAGAAGATTTGAAATTGAAATATCGTCAAATAGACGACGACAAATTTCCCAATAACGGCCGAAGAGCTTGATTCATCACATGCATAAACGTGCTTGGAGCATTGGATAAACCGAAAGGCATTATGACCAACTCGAACAATCCTTCCCTTTTCTTAAACGCTGGTTTTCCATTCGTCTCCTGGATATATCCAAATTTGATGATATCCCAGTTTTGAGATCAAGTTTAGAAAATATGGTGGCAGTGTCGATGTGATCCAGTAACTCGTCCGAACATGGGATTGAAAAACGATAGCGGACAGTGATTTTTTTATTGCCCTACTGTCAACACACATTCGTCACGACCCATCTTTTCTTGGGAATTAGTAGTGCAGGCACCGCACATGGGCTTAGGCTCTCACGCAGGAAACCCTTTGGAGACGAGTTCTGCCACTTGTCTTTGTAATTCCTCATGCTCGCTGGGACTCATCATGTAATGAGCCATGTTCGGAAAAGTGGCATCAGGAATAAAATCAATACGATGTTGGATGTCGCGAAGAGGTGGTAACCCTTCAGGAAGATCATTGGGAAAATCATCACTAAACTCTTGCACGAGATGTTGAAAGGCCTGCGGGACGTTGTGAGGTCAAGAGAGACTGGTTTAGTGATGAAGTATGAAGATGACTCCCTCTTCTCGCATAGACGTTTGAATGGGTAACGTTGAAGGAAGAGACGACTTTGGTGATGATGATGTTTCCGCCAGGTTGTTCAGGAACCAACGGGTTAGTTGGCTTTAGAGTGAAAGTACAGTCGTTGAAGTGAAGTGAAACGTGTAGGTGTTGAGGAACCTATCATGAATCACTCGACGATCAATTCCAAGGACGGCCCAGTAATATATGGCATGAATCCATTGGAACAAAGATCACAATATATTTCATCTTTATAAGAGTTCCCAACAGAAAATTGAACCAGATTCGACGTGTGACTAACAACTCATTGCCTTGATGCAGCCAGCCAAGTTTATACGGGGTAGGATGAGGCTCAACTCGAGATGAGTTATGGTACTGCTGCCTCGGCAATCACATTCTCACTACTTCTCGAGTCGATGATGAATTTGCAGACTTTACCGTTGATAGTACAACGTAACGAGAACAGATTCTTGCGTTGTGGATTTTCATCGGTTACTTTTGGAGAAAGACAAGTACGACGCATCATTAGTAAAATACCCTCATCAGCTTCGAGTTCTTCGTTGGGCTCGTCTAGTTCTGCGGGATTTTCATCATAAATAATCTCAACATCACGGCCAGTGGTGTCAAGAAGCAATCCGCGGCGATTGCGAGAAGGACATGCTGATTGATGATGGCAAATTTCTCCACAAGAGAAACAATGTAAACCTCAGTCGTTGTTCTTTAGTAGGATCGATAGGTACAATTGATGTCTCTAGGTTGAGGACGCGGTGGTAGCAGAAACCGTTGAAGTTATTGTAGGGGTTGATGGAGCCGAACGACTGGAACCCCAAGTTTGGAAATTTCCGTGTGTTTGGGCTTCTACTGTAAGAGCTTGTTGATGAGCCTCCAAGATTGACTGAGGTCCAAACAAATTCAATGTAAATTGGATTTGCTGACGGAGACCTCCACAAATCGCATGACAAGCTGTTGTTCTAGATCTCGTGTTTCAACACGATTGATTATCTTAAAAAATTATGTTGCATATTCATCGACGTATCGATTTCCTTGCCTTAGGTTCTGAAACTTTTGGAAAATCAACTGATTCATAATTGTAGGGCAAAAAATTTTTTTGCATCTCTTGCTTTAGTTTGTCCCATGACATAATTTTGGTCTTTCCTAATCAAGCTCTTGTTGTCTTAGTTTTGAGACTACCATGCTGCAGTTCGATCTCGGAAACGAACTGTAATTAACAGAACACAACGGTCGAGTGGAATTTCCTTGAACTCTAGAATTTCATCAACTGTAACGAACCAGTCTAACAATTCCTCTGCTACCGTTGTCCCACTTAATTCAGGAATATCAAGTTTGAAAACAAGATTTCTACGATGAATCACCATATCTTTGTCTGAGTCACTGTTGTTATTACGGTTACAGTTGTAGTAGTGTTGTCGGAGTGGAGCAAACGGATTTTCATCGTCATCGTCATCCTTGAATTGGTTTTGTTACCGGTGCGGGTGGTGCATTGATTACGGATTGCTGGCGTAGTATTTCGAGTGGAAAGCGTGGCCACTGCGTTTATGAGAGCTGTAACTTACGCTTGCAGCTCATTAATGGACTGTTGGGTAGCTGGGGTATCTTCCTCAACGTTTTGTTGAGATCGTGTTTTTTGAACCATCGTGACTGGTTAGTGATGCCAGAGCGTAGCAGAGCTCTTATACCAACCTGGCACAGCGTACGGATGGGTGAACGGTCGATTAGAGAACAATTAGGGTTCGAGAGACTTGTTCTTGGATTGATCAAGAGTTTCTTTCGATAGCTTCTTGAGACCAACTTCATGCTTTGATAAATATAATCAAACTAGGTCACTACCCGCGCGCATGCGCGGAAAGAAATTATATACCAATAATGGTTGGAATACTAATTTTATTTGCTGATATTTTATTTTTGTAAACCTATTTAATTTACATTAGGCTTTAATGATATCATCCAGATGTTATAATTTGCAATCTCACTTCGATATGAAGAGTCGTATTTTGAATTAATATGATCAAATAATATTTGAGATCGTGTTTACGCGGAATGAACAATAATTATGTATAGAAATTATTTATACATATTAGTTATTTTATGTTCATTTACGTATATTGAATAATTGAGAATCGAGTAACTATTACGTATATAATTAAATAAGAGTAAGCACATAAATAAAAATAATCTCTCTTTTTATTTACAATGACTTTTGTTGGTAAAAAATCAAAAAGTGATTTATTTATTTATTTTTGTGGTATATAACTAAAATTAAATGATATTGACACAGATATATAGTATACTTTAATATAAATATTTATTAATTGAGGTTTTGTATTCATATAATTTTATTAACAATTTAATATTTCCTATAACAAAATATTAATTTTATTAATGTGAATATTTATTAATTGAGGCATCTTACTAAATGAAAATTTTGAGGGAAAGAACTCATGCTTCAAACTCGAAATCTGAGAAGTGAAATCATTACATATAACAAAACGATTCATATTTCAAAGAAATATATTTTATAAATTTCACAATAAATTCATCAAACCAGGTTTTGGAATGCACAGACCACGGGTTTCAAATAAACCATCCAAGTCAAATTCAATACACGACTCACCTAACAACTTAAGACATGTCAGATTTCAGGGGCTATTGTTGAAGTCGGGTTTCACCCTACTACAAACCCGGTCAAAGATTTTAGCCTATATGTAATGGAATCCAAATCAAGTGTCAAAAACCACTAAAAAGAATAATAAGCCCACAAAGGTTAAAGTCCACGAGGAAGAATCTTGAGTACTAGTGAAACTTAAAAGAAATCAAAGATAGTTTGACCAAAAAAAAAATCAAAGATATTAAAAACCATCATAAAGGTAATCTTCCAAGCATCATACTCCATAATTGTACTGCATTATTCCAAGAATGAATATACAAAAATAGATTTATGTCTAGACAAATCTCTCAAATAAATCTTTTTAAAATTTTTGTTATTAAATAAACCTCAAAGAAAAAAATGATCAAATAGAATTTTTTATTTTGAAAATTTTATTTTTTAACTTTATTTTAAATATCAACTTCAAAATTCTACCTCATAACTCTAAACTTAAATCTACATTAGTTAACTCAAAATGTATAAATTTAGATTTACAATCTAAATAAAATCTATTTTTATTATTTTTCTCATTAAAATTTATTTGGTGACAAAATCTTTTTTAGGTAATATTTTTCTAATGTTTTATAATTATATAAACAAAGTATTTAATTTGTATATTGTGTAGAAATCATGATCCTACATTCACTCAAAAAAACGTAAAGTAAATCATATTCCGTAATTGTGCTGCATTATTATGCACATACTAATTCTGTATATAAAATGATATTTGAATGACAAATTAAACATCTTCATATTACAAAAACATTATTTTTTGCTGCCTTCACTTCATTTCCAAGAGTTCTTTACTACCCCAGCTTCAGCTATAGAGTCTTTATACTATCTGACCGGCTAGTCAGTATACCCATCATGAAATGGATCTCAGTAACATTTACCAAAGATAGCAAAGTTCGGACAAAAGAAAGAGTGGTTCAGATCAAATGGTAACATCCTCCCAATAGGTAACGGGAAGATCTGGTGAAACAGGCATGGTCACAACACACTGGAACTGTAACAAAAGAAACAACATTAAAGATAATGAATGTTAATTCAAATGATCTTGTTGAAAATGTTGTTATCATTGTAAATGTAGATTACCTTGTGGTGGCTTGTATTTATCCCTAACAGCTTGTAAAGGACCTCCTCTTCTGCTCAGATATAAGTCATGTATGATTCCTACACACATTTGTAGATCAGCCGCTTTGTACTTTGTGTATTCTTCTAACAATTTGATTCTGTTGTACATCAATCAAAAGCAAATATGATTAATGCTTTATTCCCAACATTTAACCTGTAAGAGAGTGAGAACTAAATGCTTACCCAAGGATATTGTTTTGGACGGATGATGAATCGAGCAAGAAAGACAGCAGAAGCAGCCAACATAGATGGCACAAACTTCACAGCTTTGTAATCTAACAGACTCAGTTCTGATAAATAGCACGAGAGTGGCTCCAGCTGCAAGTGTGGCACCTGAAACAAAGGCGTGAAAGGAGAATACTATTAGCAATTGACTCTCTTACAATTTACAAAGCGCAAGTTTCAAATCTTTGGGTTGAGCTTACTTTGAAATCTTCTTGTGCAACCCTTGTGAATCGTCTGCACATAAACAAATAAAAACGCAAAATGAGGACAAACCAATGAGTATTATGACTAAAAACACATTCGTTCATCAACAAATCTAACCTGATAAAAGAAATAATTGTAGGCCTTCCTAACTCGAACTGGAGGGTAAGAAGTATATCTGCTTCCATCTTGACCACATCTTGTTTCGAAAATGTATCATCAGTGATGTAACAGAAATCTTCAACTTTAGGAGGACTTATCTCTTCATACTTCCTACTCAATTTCAATAACCAGAAGAAGAAGAAAAATAAGCTGATAAGCTCCATACAAACACAATGACTAACAACAAGATATGCTTACGAGGCAATAAGCATTGCAGATACTCCCACAAGCTGAAGCCTCTGCTTGTTAACAGTCTTTAAGGACAAGAATCTGTCGATGTAAGAGACAGTGAGATGAAGAGTTTCAGATAGGAGTTTGTACTCCTCAGAAACTTCCACTAACCAATCCACCAAAACACCTCTCATGCTTGGTGTTACGTCTTTCTGAACCTTTTCAATATAATCAGGTACTGGTCTTCGATTTGGCTTCACCTGAAATATTTCACCAATAACCATTATCGATCTCTAAAGTTTCCACATTTAAAGAACATAGAGCTAAACTGGAAAAAAATCTTGAATTGAGACTCTTCGGACCAAACCCACAACTTCAAAGTGAAACTAATCTATGCTTAAAGTCCAAAAAGAGGGTAGAGAATTTTGTTTACCTCCATTTCACGTAGATACTCGTAGATTTCCGAGACATAAGGTCCGCACATCTTAGGATCATCAGATCGAGCGTCAATGTCAAATCCTGATTCCACCTGAGCAGTCTTTCTCTGCTTTGCTGGAGGTACGAGACTCTTTGTGGGCTTCGGGATCACTCTTTTCTGATTGAGATTAGCCACATTGGGAAGCTCACCAAGGACGACTCTCTTCTTGGTGACCCGTTCTTCCTCGGTGGTCATAGCCTTTCTTTTGGCTGCAGCTCTCGTCATCCTCACACAGATCTCCTTCTCCGTCATGATTTAGGGGTTGTTGAAGAGATTCCGAGAGAAAGAGAAAGTAAGTGAGAGAGAGAGAGGGAGACTGAGATTTGGTGGGGAGGAAGAAGTGAGGGTGAGAAGGGGATGAAAAAGGAGAGAGCAAAAGCGCCATTCTGAGAAACTTTCGAGCTGAAATTCTCGCGCTCTGTGTGCGATTTTTTCAGTTTTGTTGTGGGAGCCTTAACAAAATTTTGGTGAGGTACAAAAATTGTTTGGCGCGCTAAATTTCATCAGATTTGTCTCTGAATTTGTTTTCTCCCGGTAAAATTGCTATGTAATTAGAATTATTATTTTCCTCAGATCAGTCTCGTTTAAAAATGGAAAAAGGTGTTTCATCTCTCCTCTTTTCACTGTTCTCTCTCTAAACATCTTTCACAGAGAAATGAAAGAAGGATGACATACAAATTCCCTGCCCCCGCATCTCATTGCTTAACCCAGGATGCACCTGTTATAAAAAAAAAGAAAAAAATATTGTTTTAAGTGGTAAACAAAGTAAAGACAACAAAATCATAGAAAGATGACATATTTACTAGTATTACCTGGTTCTACCCGACTGCAACCCTATCTGGATCGAACCGGCATCCAAACTTGACGTAAACCAGAAATCATTACTAAACCAAAAAAGTTGATCGAGTCCACCAAAAGTAATGCATTAAACCTAATTTCGGATTCATTTCCTTAACCACTCCCATTTCAGAAATCGATCCCAATTCCTTTCTCTCCTCTTTTCCCTCGCAAACCCTAGAAACCCAAAGTTCGAAACCCAAATCAATCCGATAATCGAAATCATCTTTCCTTCTTGCTCTCTTGTGGGTAAATCGAGAGGAATGAAGATGGTTGAAACCAGAAGAGGTAAGAGAAAGGAGATTTGGACGAAAGAAGCGGAGAAGAACGTGAAAAAAAAAAAAAAAATGTGAAAACAAAGGAGACGACGGAGGAATCTGGATCTGCGTCGGTGAGAGATGAAGTCCTTCAAATAACTTACCTCGTGGAAGCTGCGGTGGCTGTTGGTTCTGAAGGGAGCAAATGTGCTCCAACATCAGAGACTCCACAACGGAAAGGAGGAAAAGGAAGCGGATACGGGGATGAAGACGGTGAGAGCGAGGGAAATGAGAACGCGGCCAATGATGAAGAAAAATAAGGGGGCTCCAAAGAAGAGCAAGAAAGGGGCTCCGAAGAAGAGCAAGAAGGGAGCTCCGATGAAGAGAAAGAAGGTGGCTCTGATGAGGTAGAGGACGAAGATGAGCATGAAGAAAATGATGGTGAGGCGGTGGCTCTGAGAGGGAGAAGATGAAGAAGAGCATGAAAGTGAGGTTGTTGCATCGGATGAGGAGAATGAAGTTGAGACTAATGCCTCTGATGGAAACAGCGAGAATGATATTGGAGATAAAGAAGTAAACGCGGATGGAAACAATGAGGAGGATGTAGAAGACAAAGATGGAAACAAAGATGAAAACAATGAGGAGGAATCAGTAGGTGTCGAAGAAGATCCAGAGAAAAGGCAGGTTGAGGTAAGAATTTAGGAATGGATCAATGTTGGTACTTTTGAATGTTAATGTTTAGTTGAAGGAAAACTAGGAGTTATGGGTATAATTTTCGTAATACTAAAACAACTAGGTGAAATTATGTGAAAATTGTAAAACTAGTAATACTTAGGTATATAAGAATACTTGAATAACTTGAAAAAACTATTTGGAGTAACTGATATAACTGACCTAGAACTACATGTTACTTGCAGGAAATTGAGGCTACCGAGGCAATCAAGCCAAATAGGATGTTCTTCTATGAAACAGAGTACAAGAAACAGATAAAGCTAGGGACAAGGTGTATGATAGCAGACGTTATCGAGACGTTTTTGTCACTGACCCCGGAGGCAAGTGTTTCGGAGAGGAGGTGGTTTGAGGAGCATCCACAATTCTGTCACTTGTTCCACAATAAATTGGATGCAAATGCACAAGAAGAGTTTAAGAGGAAGAAGAAGCAGAGTTCAAACCACAAGGTTCAGGGAATGTGGATGTTGTTACTGCATACTGCCGATGTTGGGAAGAGGAGAGAAGTGTGGTTCATTGTCAATGGTGTTCCCATCCGTTATGGGCTGAGGGAACACACATTGATATCAGGCCTAAACTGCCGCAACTATCCTCTCGGATACAAGGAGTTTGGTAATAAGAAGTTTGTGAGGCGTCATTTCAAGGACGGTGAATTAATAAGGTTGGAGGATGTGAAAGCGAAGCTGTTGGCAATGAGAGGCCATAAAGACAAGCTGAAGATGATGGTTCTGTTCTTTTTAGGAAGTGTTGTTTGTGCCCAAACGAAAGTTGGTACATGAGCCAATGATGTATTGGATTTTTTCCAAAGAGTTGTGGATGATCTTGGAGACTGCAAGACCTTTCCATGGGGGAGATACTCCTTTGATTATATGGTTAAGGATATCTCTCACACAATGGATCATTTTGGAGGATTGGTGAAAGAGAAAACGCTATGGCCACTTCCGGGTTTCTGTATTCCACTAGAGGTAAGTAATAGAACATTAGAAAATTATCATTTTTTAGTATTGTTTTGTTAACTTTTAAAAATGTTGGTTTTGTAGCTTCTTGCTTTCGAGGCAATACCTCAGCTTGGAATGAGGTTTAGACAACCGGTTGAAGGAGCTGATCCAGGATGTCCGAGGATGTGCCAGTCAACGTTCAAAAAAACAAAATGAAAGGGTTTCCTCTTGCAAGTGTTAATGAAGAATTGGATAAATAATCTTTGTTATTAGCCACAGGATATCGAACAGCATCCTGCCTACCATGAATGATGAAGAAAATCTCTTTTGGATGATGTATGGGAAGATGATGACGACGAGGATACACATGATATTACCGTGGACAGTTGGGTTAAGCGTATGAAGGAAGGATATATTGTCCTTTTTGAGGACATGTTTGAGAAAGACATTGAAGCGCGAAAAGAAAATGCAGAAATACAGTCCATAAAGACATTGCGCCAGTGGAAGAAGTAGCAGAACAAAAGAAGATGTTGGAGGATGTGCTCAAGAAAGTGGAAAATCTTGGAAATCAGCTAGAGAGAGTGTTGAAGACACTGGACGACTTTGAGGAAAGGTTAGGCCCTGCTTGAGTCGTTTGTGAACGAAGCGCAGAAGTGATCAAAGAAGAGATCAAAGAAGGGATCGAAGAAGGGATCTAAGAATAATTGAAGTAGTTGGTGTTTTATGTCGGATTATGTATTTTAGCTACCTTTGTTGTTGATGTTTCATCGGACCTGTTTCAATTCAGATTTTTGTATTCTAGAAACCAGAATGTTGTTGCTTTCTTATCTAATTTGGAACCTTAATGTTGCTTATCTAATTTCATTTATGTGCATATGATTCTTATTTCAGTTTTAGAGTAGGAACAATCACAAGTCTAAAACAATTACATCCATTAAATAAAGTTTAGAATGAGTACACAAGTCTTAGGAGTTTTACAAGTCTTCCCTTAAACAAGAAACCACAAAATAAAGACTTACCCTTGTAAGATCAGCTGAAGAAACAAAACAACTAGGAAACAGGAAAGACCATGAAACCAACAACAAACTAGATCTGAATCAAACGAACGACAACATGACTTTAATATTAGAACACGCTTGAGCTGATCTTGAGCTCATTGATCTCTGCAGCTATTTCATCAACGCGCATCAGTAAGCCCTTAGCCTCTTCCTGGATCGCGAAGACCCATGGTTGACGGAAATGGAGTCCATCATCCTACAAATAGAAGGAAACAGAATCATACATATGAAAACCTAACACAATCGTCACTTGATTCAAATCAAAACCCTAATATATGGAAAAGTACCTCAAAGTTGTCACAGGTGAAGATTTCCTTCCAGGAAGTGTATCAAAGTCACCGGGAAACTTCTTACACGGAGTTAGTTCGTCAACGATTCTTCCCCCACAAGGACATTTATTCGGGATCCCGTAATGAGCATCGGCGATGAACCCTAGCATGTCATTGTATTCTTCAATTCCTTCATGTGCTTTACTCCTCGTGTGGGTTGCTCATGGTTGAGATGAAAGAAGAGAGAAAGTTGGATGTTTGAGAGAGAGAGAGAGAAGAGAGAGGAGAGAGAGAGAGGAGAGGAGATGAGAGAGAGAGAGAGAGAGAGAGAGGAGAGAGAGAGAGATGGATATGGATAAATGGGAACCGGATAAATGTGTGGTGAGATGAGAAGAGAGAGATTTCATGATTTGATTAATTGGCTGAAAATTTAATTATTTTAGCCACCAAATCAAATTTAATTATTTTATTTTCCTCCAAAAGATTTGTTCTTAGTTATACATAATATAATAGTATTACGAATTTTGTTCATAGTTATATTTTGGTGATTTCTAACATATTTAGTGTTATTAATCCTTTCGATTTCGTTTTCCAGTTTTACTTCAGATTTAAGTACTTTTAAATGTTAGGCAGCATGTAATGTGTATTAATTTTTGGTTATAATTAAATATAGAAAATTATTTTCTAACATGTTCTTCGTTAACAAAGTGTGAATAGAAATTCAAGGTTTGTAATGGGTATTTTTCGAGCTTTACAAAAAAATCATTTTTTTTTGTAAATTCGATTGAATTATAAGTTAGAGTCGAGGAATCAAATCGTAAAACTATGGTAGACTAATTTTGATATATATAAAACTAATGTCACTTCAAAACAAAAAGCAGTTTTACCAGTGGATAACAAAGTTTTATGCATTATTACACATAAAATAAAATAATCTGATTCATACCACACAATGAATCCGATTCATACAACACAAATAAACATAGCACCGAGATAACGAGGTTTTAAGCAGTATTACGCAGAAAACAAAATAATCCGATTCATACAACACAAATAAACATAGCACCGAGATAAATTATACTGTCGTGGCAATGCCATTTTCAAATAACAACCAACTGAAACCATATTTTTGCCTTGGCCGCCTTTTGTTTTGTGTCCTTTACGCTGTTCACCGCAAGATGGATGTCTTTTAACTCTTTTCCTTCCCTTCCGCGTGATTCAATCGGGAGGTATGATCTTCAGCTCTTTGATATGATCAGGTACATTCCATGAAGACCTGTCCGGCACAATATAAGCGTCCTTGAATACGCTAATGCCCACAGTTCCGCCTAGCAGTATTTTGAGCTTAGCTCATGATATAATATCTGGATATCACGGCGCCTGCCAACGCCGCCATCAACGTCCTTTGTGTAATATATGTAAGCAGCCAGTCCGTGCAGACAAGGAAACTTTTCATAGTCCCACACCTTACAAGAACATGATTTCGCAACCAAGCTCGCCAAATACATATTTCAATCACTTCCGGTGATCTCGTATTCAAGCTCGTAAATATTAAGCTCCCGCACCGGTAGCGTTCGTGCAATAGCCCATAGATCATGCAAGTAGTTCTCAACCAGAGTACCCGTTTGGTTTCGACTGATCCAGAAACAGCATCCTTCCGATGTTGATTAAACCAATCAGAGAATGTCATGATGATACAATCCAGCATTGGTATTAAGGCCCTTTTCCTTGCCTCTTTAAGCACATTGTTCATTGATTCCACATTGTTGCTTGTGTCCAAGTTATACCTATCACGTTGAAAAAATACCCTAGCCCATTTGTCTTTTTGAGTGTGCTCCTCCACATACTGCCAAGCCAAATGATATCTTCTCTTAAATGACTCGTAAGCAGTTGAAGTCAGCCACCGTGTTAATATCTGCCCACTCCATGAATCAATGGCCCGACTACATCTTTGTTGACGTTACAAGCATGCCCTTCGTATTTTCCGTCAAATGCCATAAACAATGACCATGGTGAGCCTGTGGATACACGTTTGCTATAGCAAAGATCAGGCTTTGATTTCTGTGAGTCATGAAAACCAGTTCTGAGGAGTCTGGTATAGCATTTTTTAGCTTCTCGAAAAACCAAGTCCAACTAGCATGATTCTCTCCATCTAGTACTGCAAACACAAGTGGATAATGGTGACGATTATCTTGAGCTATTGCAAAAACAAGAACACCCCCATTTCCGTTCTTCAGCCATGTTGCATCAACGATTATCACTTTCCTCATTACTGTGAACCCTTCAATGCAAGCTCCCAAGGCTACGAAGAGGTACTTAAATTTACCTGCCTCATCCAGTTTCAAACTGGTTTTTGTTCCCGGATTCACTTGCTCTAACATGTAAAAATAGCAATTCATCATCTTGTAGCTATCTTCCGGACTACCACGTCGTTCACAAACCACCAGATTCTTTCCGCGCAACGTTGTGGAGTACGATATCATGACACCGAGATGGAACTTAACGAGGCCCTGGATCACTTTTGGAACTGGAGTTTCCATGTCTCCTGGATATTTCTCAGTCAAAAAGCTGAGACTAGTGCTGCTGACCCTCTTCTCTTGTCGTTTATGTTACTCTGATCACTCCGTAAGCATGTATGCATCTTCGTGTAGCTTCTAATCGAGAAAACTTCTGTCTCAGTAATCCTTGCAGCGCGTAATCCCCACTTACAGTTAGCTTGAGAACATTTTACCACTAATAGTCCACGATCAGACTTTCTAGTGATATAATGAAAGCATTCACTAAATGCAGCTCTATAGATAATCTCCTTGAATTGCCTTCTTACTTGGAAATTCATTGGCTGACTCAGACTCAAACCATCACCCCACTCCTTTATATACTTTGTTGTTGTAAGGAAGGTGGCTGTTCAACATATTTATCAGCAGTTGGAACAACTATATCAGTCTCCGCAGTGGTACCAGTCTCCGCAGCGGTACCAGTCTCCGCAGCGGTATCAGTCTCTATTCCAGTATTAGTCTCTATTCTGGTATCAATCTCCATTCCAGTATCAGTCTCCATTCCGGTATCCGTTTCCATATAATCATCTTCTATTGTATCATTATCTTTCTCACCCTCTATCACATCGTTATTTTCCTGCTTCTCTTCTACGTACAAAGTTATGGCATTATGTCCAATTTCAGCCTCCAATGGCTGCAACTCTTTGTAGTTCATACCAACAAAACTTTACCCACTATCGAGAGTTTATCTACCGGTTCCGATCTTCCAATAGTCTCCACAACCAAAAGACTTCTTCGTTTCTCTTTATCCGTGGAAGTTAGGTAAACAAAAAGATCCTCATCATCACTAATATTTAAAGGTTTTTCACATCCTACCACCAGTGGGAATATAGCTCATTTTCCAGTTTTTCCTTACTTTCATCCAAACCAAGCTTCTTATACATCCTCCTCTTCTATCATTAACAACGTAATTTCCTCCACTGATGTTTTCACAGTTATACGACATTCGGTCTTTGAATGTAAAATGTATGCTGACGTGATTTCTCATTCTATCCTGCCAAAAAAAAATTGAACAAACTCAAAATACTGACTACAATTATCTACAGTTCTACAAGTTGTTCCGAGTTACTCCAAGTTAACCACAGTGTTATCAGTTGTTTATAGTTTTCCTAAGTTATCCACAGTTCTATTAGTTGTTCCTAGTTATACAATTATACTTGATTAATCAAGAACATATTTATTTAGGTATTGGGTTCAAATCGATCTAGCCCCATTCTATTGCCAATACACTTCCATTCAACCACTCAAATGCATTTTATACCAATTTACTATACTATACTGATTGACCTAGACACTTGTTCCCACAAGGAAAACAATTCCATTTTGCATTACGCCTAATTCTCATCAAAATTTAATTTCAATGAAAGCACGAGGCTAAGACCACAACTTACCGCCTTCGACGGCTAGACGTCGAGAAAGGACTCGTCTAGGGCAGCAGACGCCGATGCTCACAAACTTTGGGAAAATGAGCACGAGCTGTGGGATAGATAAGGAGGAAGACGGAGCTGAGATGTGGAGGAGGAGCTTCGAGAACGGATCAGAGGAAGAAGAAACCAATTTTCCCCCAGTTAATTTGTTTGGGCAAAGACCACAACTTACCGACTTCGACAGAATGCTAGACGTCGGGAAAGCACTCGTCTATGCAACAGATGGCGGCGCTCCAAAAACTTGGGAAACCAAGAACGACCTGTGGGATAAATGAGGAAGACATAGCTGAGATGTGTAGTTACATTCGAGAAAAACAGATCGGAGGAAGAAGAAGAAAGAACCCCCAATTAATTTGTTTTTTTTAAGGGTCGACGAGCTATTTCCCCACGAGAACTATCATATAGCATCAGATATCCATCAAACTATGACCTAATGTCAAATCTCCACGACTTGAAAGTAATTAACTTATTTCTCACGAATTAACAATTTTGAATGTATTTCTCCATGAACCGATACTTCGAAACTTAATTACCCATAGACCATGGTTTTAATTGGTTTATTATTAACCAAATAGTTTAAACCGGCTATACCAAACCAAAACTCATTTAAACAATTTTTATTAAAGAATATTGTTTCTCTTCTTATTGAAATTCCAAAACATAGATTTTTCAAATTCAAAAAAGCTTTCCTGATTTCTTTTATATTTTGCGTATATTAAAAATTTAAAATAAAAATTACATCAAGATTTTATGTTTACAAAATTTAATAAATCACAGTGAACAAATAAGCTATTAAATTATTGTATCTTTTGATATTTGAAAGAAAATTTTTTTTTTTGATAAAAGTATATGTCAAAAACTATGTTTTGTTGAATTTTGACATATATTTTTATCAAAAATTGATTTTTTTCTTTCAAATTTCAAATTTCAAAAAACAAATACAAATTTAACAAGCTTATTTGTTCATTGTGATTTTATTAAACTTTATAAAAAATGAAATCTTGATGTAATTTTTTCTTTCAAATTTCAGAAAACACAAAAATATAAACCTAATACTTCCTTTAAATTTTAAAAAAAATCTATATTTTAAAATTTCAACAAAAATAAAAACAATATTCTTAAATAAAAATTGTTTCAAATGAATTTTGGTTTGGTTTAGCCGGTTTAAATTATTTGGTTAATAATAAACCAATTAAAACCATGGTCTATGGGTAATTAAGTTTCGAAGTATTAATTCGGAGAGAAATACATTTGAAATTATCAATTCGTGGAGAAATAAGTTTATAACTTTCAAATCATGGAGATTTGACACTAAGTCATAGTTTGGTGGAGAACTGATGCTATATGATAGTTCTCGTGGGAAAATAGCTCGTCGACCCTTTTTTAATTACAAAACCAGGCTGAACCCGTTTCTAAACATTTGATAACCAAACTAGTTCAAATAGCATTCCGACCGGTTTACAATCAAAAACTCGTTTAAAAAAATTGACTTAAGGGCATTTTGTCCTTTCATGCCTCGCTTAATGATCCGGGGCATAGGGGATTATGCAGATCCATAGGAGATTTGGACAAGAGATGGAGGGGTATGGAAGCCATTGTTCCTATATATATTCCATTAGCGAATAATAATCTCCGGCCAGTCCGAATTAGTTTTAGTTTATGTTTAGCCTTCTCTTTCTTATGGATTTATCTTTATTCTCATTTGATATATAGGTTTTGATTCTCTTTGTTTAGCTATGCTAAGCTCCTTATAGTGAAAGGTATCAATCTTCGTTCATAAAATTTCAGACGAAGTTTCCTCGATTGTAAGAAACCGTGAGTTTGATTATGCTTTAGTGAGGTGAAACTAAAAGATCTGAAATTTCTCTGTATTATTTCTTGCTCACTTTACAAATTGGTCCTGTAAACTATATAAACAAAACCCTAAAAACATTAAGAAATATTAACAATCTTAGTCCATAACTATTGTATAATTACAATCTATCTTAATACCACACCCCCCCCCCCCCCCCCCCCCGGACCTCAAGTTGGAGCATGGAGATTTCAAATGCCTAACTTGGACAAGATCGCTTGAAAAGAACGTCCTCCGAGCGCTTTTGTAAAGACATCTTCCAGTTGATCCGTCGTTGGCACATGATTAGTGTGTAAGATCCCTGCTTGTATGCCATCCCTGATGAAGTGACAATCTGACTCCACGTGTTTCGTCCTCTCATGAAACACAAGATTAACTGCAATATGCAGAGCAAGTTTACTATCACAATACATATCCATAGCACCCGAGTGTGCAATACCCATAGGTGATAACACACCCTTAATCCACTTCAGTTCTTTCAGTGCAACAACCATTGCTCTATATTTTGCTTCAGCTGAAAAAAGTGCCACCACATCCTGCTTCTTTGACTTCTAGGATACATGAGAGGATCCTAACTGTACCAACCAACCATTCAAAGACCTCCTATAGGACATCCAGCCCAATCAGAGTCACACCACGCTGTGACATGAAAATTGCAATCAGCTTTTGATAAAATTCCCATTCCAGGACACCCTTTCAAATAACGAACAACTCTTAGTGCAACTAACCAGTGGTCCTCCCTTGGTTTTTGTATAAACTGAGACAAGATGTAAACAGAATATGCAATATCAGGTATAGTAGCAGCCAAATAAATTAATCTCCCAACCAATATCCTATACTTCTCTGGATCATCAAATACCTTCTCTTCAGAACGTCCCAATTGATGGTTCGGTTCCATAGGAAACTCCACTGGTCTACCACCCAGCAACCCCACATCAGAAATAATATCAAGCACATACTTCCTCTGGTATAAATAGATACCTTCTTTTCTGCGTGCAACTTTTATTCCCGGAAAATACTTAAGTTTCCCCAAATCCTTCATATGAAAACAACTACTCAAATATCCCTTGAACTCCCGAATAGCTTCTGATGAATTTCTTGTCATCACCAAATCACCAACATATACCAGAACATGCAACTGCACTTTATCATTCACCAATGAAAAAAGTGAATAATCTGACTTATTTTGCGCAAAACCAAACTTCAAAAGAGCTTCTGAAAGCTTGGCAAACCAACACCTCGGAGCTTGTTTCAAACCATACAAAGATTTGTGCAACTTGCATACCATTCCCTTTGTAGAAGCACTGAAACCCTGAGGAAGCCTCATATACACTTCTTCCTTTAAGTCTCCATAAAGAAACGCATTGTGTACATCCATCTGATTAAGTTCCCAATTATTTCCTGCAGCAACTAGAAGAACCAATCTAATTGTACTCATTTTTACCACAGGGGCAAACATTTCTTTGTAAGCAACTCCTTCTTCTTGTCGATTACCACAAGCAACAATTCGAGCCTTATACCTTTCGATCGATCCATCTGCATTATACTTTATTGTGAATACCCACTTGCATTCAATCACCCGCTTTCCATAAGGCAAAAATTTAGTGAGCATGTCTTATTCTTCTCTTGGGCCTCAATCTCAACACTCATTTCTTCTCGCCATCTTGGACATTTCATTGCTTCAGCAAATGTCTTTGGCACAGTTCCTGCAGTTACACTATCCAAAAAACTCTATGTGACTCAGAAAATCTATCACAATTCACAAAGTTCTCAATTCCATATTTTGAACTTCCATCTGAATTCACAGAAGACAAAGACATAGGAACACGAACCACTGTGTTAACCACATAATCACGTAGCCTAACAGAAGCTTCTTTCTTCCTCATAACTCGTCCTCACATTGCATCTGATGCAGCAGTCTCCACATGTGATTCTGTTGTATGTTCAGATTGTGTTCATGTCTCACCATGGGTCACAACCACAGGTTCTGTTTCATTCTCAGTTGTTTCTTCTGACACAGTTATTGGTTGATGCACATCATTTGCGACAACTCTTGTGACTTCTTCAGGCATTATGTCACACATTGTGTCACTTGTTTTAACAGCCTCTTCAACTCTTCTCTCGAATCCAGACTCATCCTTAAAAGGAGAAGTATGAATCAAACCATCATGTATAGACCCGTTTGGTTTTCTGTGAGCTTCAAAGAAGGGAAATTTATCTTCGATAAAAGATACATCTCACGAGACACATTCTTCTCTTGTTTCCAAATCCAACATAGTCCACCCTTTCTTCACATAAGGATAACCAATAAAAAACACATTTTCTACTTCGACTAGCAAACTTATCCCCATGACGCTTCTGATTGTGAGTGTATGCAAGACATCCAAAAATCCGTATATCACCATATGTAGGAGCCTTACCAAACAAAATCTCATAAGGGCTTCTTTCTTTGTGTATCTCAGACAGAGTCATGTTGAATAAATGTGATGAACCCAATACACAGTTGCCGCAAAACTCTATAGCTAAACTTGCTTGAAACCTCAAAGCTCGTGCGACATTCAATATATGCCTATGTTTCCTCTTAACTCTTCCATTTTGTTGAGGAGGACCCTTAGACGATGTTTTATGAATCATTCCTCAATAACTCACTACCATCATCACTTCGTACTATCTTCACCTGCTTATTAAATTGTCTCTGGACTAAAGCAAAGAAATCCATTATAGTTCTTTCAACTCGAGTCTTATCCACAAGAATAAACACCCAAACATCTCTAGAATAATCATCCACAATCGTAAGGAAGTAAGAAAAACCATTCAAGCTAGGTGTCTGATACGGTCCCAATAAATCACAATGTATCATCTCAAAGCACTCTTTGCTTTTGCTCGAACTCAGCGGAAACTCACTTTGGCATTGCTTCGCTTTGAAGTATATGTCACACCCAAATACTCCATTACTTCCACTATTAACACCATGTAACTTCCTAATTATCTTTTTAGAGGCATGTCTCATCCTCTTATGCCAAACTTCTAAGGATTCCACCTTAGTCTCTCTTTTAACACTTTGAATTCGTTTAATACCTTGAAGAAAATATAGTCCTTCTCTTCTTTTGCCCGTTCCAATCATCATCTGCACACCAACATCATATAGAAGACATCATGTCTTCAAAAATAATACAATGCAACTCAACACATCAATCTAATTTGACACAGAGATAAGACTACACTTCATGTCTTCCACAAAAGAACTAGTGTCAACCTCAAATTCTCTGTCAAAACAATACTTCCTTCTCGGTCATCAATTACACTCTACCCATTAGGTAATCCAACCAAGCACGGTGAGACTTTGTAGACATCAACAAGAGAGCTCAACGTACCTTTCATATGATGTGAAGCTCCACTATCAATTATCCACTTATCCATGAAAATTTTGTCACTCGAAAAATTAGCTCATTCTGATTTAGTTTTACATAATCAAAAACAACATTTAAAAGTTATTAATTTTTAAAAAATCTAAAATCCTGAATGAAACAAACACTTCATCTTGTTCATTATCTCCTGGTTAATCCTCCTAGTCTCTGCCCCTTCTATATTTTGTTCCGCCATTTCAGTATTTTGTTGCTCCAATTGAGCAAGAATTATAGCGTTCTGCGTCTCCAACGCTACAATCCGGTCATCCTTTTTTTGGAGCTGCTCTATAATCATGGGATCAGCATACAGATCTTGTGAAGAAGAAGGACAAGAAGATGCACGACGAGCCAACCCGACCAAATGACATTTTTTCTTTGAAACTGCCTATCAAAATAAAATAAAATAACTTAAATAAAATATTAATAAAATTAAAATAGTAATGAAATGAAAAATACAAAAATTACCTCTTCCACCATTTGGTTTATTCGAACTCGGGACAAGTTGGTAGAAGTTGTCAAGGAATCGTCATCAGAGATATGCTAAGAAGCTAGAAATGCTTCTTTTTGGGATTCCACCAACTATGTGACATCTCGTATAACAGGATCATGAATTTCAGTTGTCTTCTTATTAATGTACGACCCCTTCATCAGCGAAGGGGATTATCGTCATTTGCTTCAACCTAAAAATAAAATTAATTAATAAATATAAAAATATTTTTAAAAAAGTATATAGAACTTACAAGTTGATCATCCTTAGAGAGCATACTGCAAGCCAAAAGGTTATGGACAAAAACACCTTTCACACCACGTTTACTCTAGTGGTTGGCTGAGTTTTTGAGTCATTTGCCTATAGTCGTTTGCTGCACCCAATGCACCCGCAACTCTTACCAAGCCGTCGTGTTATAAATTATGGTGTCTTGCCTTTGAGCCACAGCTTCTTCAACTCATAGATCTATACTTCGTATAAGACTGCATGGCTTTTTTGTGGAATGTCTGACGTAAAGTTGCTGTGAGTACTGACTCCAAGTTGAATTTTTCTGAAACACAAATATAATTAGTGGATATATAATAGAAAATTAAAAAAAAAACTTTCAATTTTTTTTGGAGAATTACCGCAAACTGACGAAACGACAACTTGTGTTCGTCGGATGGGACTGCAGTGTAGGTCGGATATCCGTTACGAAACATGGAATACATCATCTGGATAATGCTCTTGCTATGCCATCGCTCCACTTGTTAAACCTTTAAAAACAAAGATTATGCTAAAAAATAAAATGAAAAAAACTAACCAAGTAGTATGTCACAATGGTTGGGGATGGAGCATCCGGAGAAGCTCTCGACCAGGTTGTTGAACCAATTGTTCAACTGGCATGGTACTCAGCTTACTTTGAGCATCTGGAGCTGAAGGAGGAACAACTTGAACTGAATTCTGCTCGTGACGATCCCAATGCAGAGAACTACTCGCTAAACTAATTTGGCCCTGTTGTGCATAACGGTGTACTCTAGCAGAATCCTCAAACCTACGAAAGAAAATAACAGTTGTTAGAAAACATATCTTCAAATTGTTTATATATAAAAATACAAGAAAATAATCAAAAATACAAAAAATGATCATATGTTAAAAATTAAAATAACTATCTATAAAATTATTACTTTTTTTAATGAACATGCATATAAAACGTAATTATACAAAACAAAATCATTTATATATAATAAAATAAAATTGTATGGTAAATATATCTACAAAAATGGTTTATTTTGTCTAGTAATGTGTTAAAAAATAAAATAATTATCTATAAAAAAATATTACTTTTTTTAATGATCATATATAAAACGTTTTTATATAAAAAGGTTAAATCATTTATATATATTAAAAACGTTTTTTATAGTAAAAATATGATTAAGATATTTATATATAATAAAACAATTTTGAATACAGCAAACTTTTAATAGTTTTTATATAATTAATAACAATTTTGTACATATATAGAAATCGTTTTTAAATATATAAAAAACTATTAACGTTTTTTAAATATATAAATAATTTATTTAAATTTTCAATATATATAAATATTTGTTAAACGTTTAAATATTTTTTTTAAATAAAATTTTGTAAATACATAAAATATTTGTTAAACATTTCTATTATATATAAAATTTTATTAAACATTTCTATTATATATAAAATTTTATTAAACATTTTTAAATATATAAAAATATTCGTTAAATATTTTTTTGTATAAAAATCTGGTAAACGTGTTTAAATATACAATACTATTTGTTAAACGTTTTTAAAATGCTAAAAACGTTTTATAAAATATTTTACACCTTATAAATTTCATAAAATATAATATATAATTCCTAAAACAATACAAACCACAATCTAAACAAATATAACATATAATTCCTAAGATTATTCATCATATCCAAAATCTTTACATTCAAACCTAAAATCCACAAGTCTAACATCCAAACCCTAAATAAATCAACATAGAAGAGGGTATATATGACTTACATGATTGTGGAAGAGATTTGGGAGATTATGGAAGAGGTTGGGGCTGATAGTCGCTGGATTAGAGAGAGAGAATCGGAACGAGTCAGAGAGAGAGACGAAAATGAGGAGGAAGAAGAACAATCCGCTTTTGTATTAAAAAACCGACGGACTAGTGGTCGTCATAAATCCGTCAGTTATGGCTTTTTTTGGTTCGCGTAATTTATTTGGTGGTTCATTTTCTCAGGTAAGTGAAAGTTTCCAACGAATTTTCAACGACTGTTCATTTTCGTCGGAAATTTGCCTGAATCCTTAGGAAAAGTGAAGGTTTACGTTACGAGGCAAAGAATATGCTATATTTGTTGAAAATCCGTCGGTATATTCCGACGGAATTACGACGAATATAGCATATCATCTGCATGTTTTTAATTGGTTGAGATATTTTCGTCGGAATTTCGTCGAAATATTCTGAAAAATTTCCGACGAATTTCCGAGGAATTTAGGTTTGAAAATCAAAACATCATTATAATGATCATACACAAATTTTTGACAATATGTAGATGGCGATTTATAAGAGGTTTAATTATGAAAATGTTTCTAGAAATCGATATTACCAAAAATCAATAATGTAATATTAGATTGTCGCAATATGTTTGTTTAAGTATATAAGTGTTAATAAGATGATATGAATATGTTTATATATATATGTAAAGAATTGTTTTAGTTCAAAATCTTGAACGGTTGATATATTATCCTATTACGCACATAATATGTGTTATTTGTACATAGTCGGTATCTATTTTTATATTTATATTTATTATTTCATATAAACAACAAGTTTTTGTCGTAAAACCGTCGGAATTTTCTGATGAAAGTCCGACGAAAGCACAATATTTGTTGGAACTTTGTCGAAATATTCCGACGGTTTTCCGGTGGAAATTAAACGATTAACCAAGACCCCAAATATATTACTTTCGACGGAATTTCGTCAAAATTTTCTTACAAAACTCCGACAATTTTTGTTTAAATATGATTTTCCTAACTTAATAAAATTTATATATATGATCATGTTTTTTTTGAAATTCATACTCCAACAACTTATAAAAAGAACTCTAACAAATTTTAAAAAATAATTACAATATTTTTTCTGTCTCAACATATATGAAAAATCCAATAACTTATGAAAGATACATATAAATGATTAAACAAATCTACTTGAAATCTGTAGAATCTTTGTCAAACTCTCCAACCTCAACATATATAAAAAAAAATCCAATAACTTATGAAAGATACATATAAATGATTAAATAAATCTATTCAAAAATTACTACGTAAAATGTTGTCAAGTTTCATTTTACGAAAGTTGTTTCGCAAAAAATCATTGAGTTTAATTTTACGAAGGTCATTTCATAAAATGTTGTCGAGCTGAATTTTACAAAATTTCTTTCGTAAAATTTTTTTGAGTTTGACTGTACGAGAGCTGTGTTTTGGAACACTCGTGTTTTTGCGGCTGTTACGAAAATTTAGTTTCTAATTTTTATATCAGAAACTATAGCCGTAATGGGCTTAATTAACGCGACTAAACTTAATCAGAAATATTCTCGTTTCCGTGGGATTGATTTGAGTGAGTTTTGAATAGTTTTTCTGAAGTAAGCTTAGGTGACACTTATCGAGAATGCACAGAATATGTTACGATAGAAGTGACATTTGATTTTTTACCAAATCTTAGGTTTCAAAAAACGTTTTAGCAGTGAGGGATACCATCTCCCGTTTTGCTTAGTTTAGTCTTCATCAGCCGTTTTATGTTTCGAGTGACTCGATAGAGATCAACTTCGTTTCTTCGAAATTATTTGGAAGAAGTACATAAATGGGGGTTGTGTCTGCTCCCTTTTTCGACGAGTAATCTAGGGTTTCTCCACGATTTCTGAGAGAGCAAGTTTTATTTTTCACAAAGATTTTCGGGAAACGTCTTTTGGTCGAACCTTTACGCGTTGAGATTTCTCCAGCTCGATAATGAGACAAACTTTATGGGGTTATAGTTTTATCGTTTCCCTTTCTGCTTAGAGAGAGAAATCGTGAACTCGTTTTGGTGCTCTTCCTGTGGCGAAAATTCGCGACTAGGTCTTTGATTTTCTCAAGCACTGCAGCGTTTGCGTAACCATAGACGCAGTCATGGCTGAAGTTTCTTTACCAGCGTTGTTGCAAGCTGCAAGTTTGTCTTTCATATTTTCGGACATGATTTCGATCAAGCGTTGTGTGACCATGAGTTAGAGTAATCTGCCCCCCTCCTTCTAGCGCCAAACTGTGGGAACCAAAATTTGCACTGTTGATTTTAGTGAACGGAGAAAGCAAAGAAAACCCTACTTTCCTTGAGGTCCGGATTATCTGCAAGAGCCAACGACAAGTAATCAAATAAACACAGAAAATATGAAAAGATAACAAAACGAATTGAGAAAGGTTTGATCTTTATTTTGAATTCTCGTAATAGAATATCGATCGTTACAACATATTGTAAAAGCTTTGGCCGCAAGATCTGTAAACGAGTTTCCTAGTTCTAGCCACCTTAAACCTAGTTGACTCGCAACTCAATAACAAAAGATGAAGAAGACAAAAAAGGTTTTGTTGATTTCGGACTGAACCTTGTGGAAGGTTGCCTACGTACCCCTCTCGAGGATCAAGCCAGACGTAGTTCTATTAAAAGAGTGGAACAAAAAATTAAATTGCATGTGCGAGTTTGTCTAGTAATCGAATGTCAGTCATAGAAACCCAGCTTGTCGAAAATATAGCCTAAGGTTTCTAACTGCAAAGAGTTCTAAGAGCTAAAAAAATTCCTTTGCTCCTTGCCTTGGCTCTCCTTATATATGCTTCCAAGGTTTGCCATCTTTCCAGACTCGAGTTTATCTCTTTGCAGAAGTTTTCCTTATCTTCTCAAGATTCATGATTGTCTTGAAAACTTCACATATATCCTCCTTTCCATTATCCTTATCCAAATTGAGTTACACCGTCATTAAATTTGGGAATGTTCTCATATTAAAACATAAGTGGGCTTTTTGTTAGGCTGTTTTGGACCATTTTACGACTTATGCGTTTTTACGGTTATTCTTGGAGAAATCGTCAAAGTCTGATGTCCATTATCTATGCCGTTGGTCTTACGAACTGAACCAGATCAGTTCACTAAGTCGAGGATATGATGTTGTCGAGTTAACCTATATCATCTTGACGTTTGACTAGAAACTTTTACGAGAAAACATGTGTTGCTTTTCTTCGTAATATTGTGACAGAAACTTTGATTGGGATGAAACAAAAGATATTTCGATCAAGACTAAAAGAAGAACACAATGAGGTCGCCAAATGGCGGCATGAGGAGGTGTGTCTGCCTGTTTGCGGGAAGGAAGAGAGGAGAGAGATTTGAGGTTGGCCAGGAAGAGGCTTGGTCGCATTGTGCACGCCGACAAGGGTCGTGGCCGCCATGTGGGCGCCGATAAGTTTCGTGGCTGCCATGTGGGCGGAGATAAGGTTCGTGGACACCCTTTGGGCACCGAGAAGGGTCTTGGTCGCCCTGTGGGCCCCGATAAGGTTCGTGGTCGTCATCTGGTCACCGAGAAGGTTCGTGGCCGCCTTGTGGACGCCCAGAAGGGTCTTGGTCGCCTTTTGGGCACTGAGAAGGTTCTTGACTGTCTTATGAGCGCTGGGAAGGATTTTGGTCACCCTATGGGTGCTTATAAGGTTCGTGTTTTCCCTGTGGGCGCTGGGAAGGTTTGTGGCCGCCATGTGGGCCCCAAGAAGGATCGTGGTCGCCCTATGGGCGGCGAGATGGTTCGAGGTTGCCTTATGGGCGACGATAAAGTTCGTGGCCGCCCTATGCGCGCCGATAAAGTCTGTGGCCGCCCTATGGGCGCCGATAAAGTTTGTGGCCTCCATGTGGGTGCCGAGAAGTTTCGTGGCCACCTTGTGGGCGTCGAGAAGGAATGTGGTCAACATGTGGGCCCCGAGAAGGTATTTGGCGCCTTGTGGGTGCCGAGAAATTATGTGGGCGCCAAGAAGGGTGGTGGCCGCCTTCTGGTGTGGAGGAAGAAACGTGATAGCTCGATGGACTTGGAACAATATGACGATGAGAATTTCGGATGCGGCAGTTTTTGTTTTATCGTATTTTTGGAAGTTAATTTTGTTTATTTTTCGAAAGATTTTCTGTAAATGTTTTCAGAAAGTTGTTTTACGGAAGATTATTTCATAGGTTATAGTATGATATTTTCGCGGAAAATTTCCGAATTTTATTTGACAGAGGATTGGTTTTATAAAACTCATAATTTATCGCAAAAAACCTTCAGCAAGAATGTTTTTCTGATCATTTCATCTTTGAATTGCAATTTTTTTATTCTTTGTCTGAGATGAAATATAGAAAGTTTGTTCTTGTATACTTACGCAAATAGGTTTAGCCTACTCCGTATAGTTTCTATAACATTTTCAGCTTATATTTGCTTAAGACACAATTTTCGGAGGATTTTAGCCGTTGGTTTTGCGATGACCGTTTTGACCCCAACACACATAACATGGGTTTAAGAGAATGATTTAAGGACAAATGATAACTTAATTTGGTTCAACAGACAACATTTATATTTCTGAAATAGAAATCAAGTTCATTTTTTCAGTAAGCTATCGTTGTAAAAAGAAAAGTGAGAATTTCAAGAAGAGTGGCAACTTTTTTGAAGGAAAGAGTTTTGCAATTGTAAGTTCCTTTCTAAAATGGATGCTACAACAATCACCAGGAGAAAGAAAAAACTAGTCATAGACCAGCTTTAATATTATGTGTTATTCCTCAAGAGATAACTGAAAAAAGGAGAAACTGCGTAAGAAGAATTAGGGTTTTTTTGTTATAATTTGATAATAATTGTTTAATTAATTTTCAGAGTAATTATATGGGATAAACCTGTATTTCCAGAAGTAAAATCCCATTAGGATACATGTTCATATTCAAAGGTGTATTTGGAGGAAGTCATGCGAATTTCATCCTCTTTTAGCAAATGCAACAACATTTTAGTTATAATGAGAACAAAAGAATTTTGGTGCGCTTTAAGCACCATTTCAGTACAGACGGATGGACAATATATATTATATTATTTATTTGGATGTTAACGAATGTTGTTATATAGATGTGTGTGTTTTAATATTCTATTTGAATTTAAATGAATATTTTGGTGTTGAGGAAGTGTATTTTGATTCTTGACAATAGATTATCGGTTTGATTAGTTAAAACATTTAAGAAACATAATAACTTCGTTAAAATCAAATAATTTTAAACCATTGCATTTAACTAACTTTTCTATTATTTTTATTTATATCTAGCTTAATTATTATTAAATATATAACACTAACCTAATATTAAGGAACTAAACAAATAGTCTATTGTTTTTAAAAAAAAATCAGTACAGTGTTTATTTCCCCTAAATTTGAAATTTATATTTACACTAAATTTAAGTAACTAATAAATTATATTTTATTTACTAATATAAAAAAGAATTATATATGCCTACAAATCTGTATAAATATATAATTATACTTTAATCTAAATGCAAGGAAAAAGTTCTTCAAAACCTTCACCAAATATATAATACAACTCTTATAGATAGATTTAAACTTAGATATATATATATATATATAAACACATATATATATATGTGTATATATATATATATATTTGTATTGGTAAAATAAATATTAATACTTACCTATAATTAATATGCAATGATATAATGGAATATATTATTATTGATATTCTTATGAGTATAATTTTACGACCTATTCCAATAGACATGTAAAATCTTTATCAAAAAATAAAAATAATTGAATACATAAAACAAACTTTAAGTTAAGCTTGAGCATACAAGTACTCTTTGAATATGTGTTAGATGTTTTAAATTTTGGATCTAATTTATATCATATCCTAGGTCTCAATATGGTAAATTTGTAAGTACATATCAGATTCGGATATTACGCATTGGTTTTAAATCTAATTTGTATCATATCCTAAAATCCATAAAGTAACCATATATCATTCGTATTTGGGTTATATTGGTTCAATTATAATATATCTAAAGTTAAATCCAAAATTTAAAAACAAAACATAAGAAGTAAATACTTATTTATATAGAATTGAATATTTAAAATCTACTCTATTAAAATAGAGTCCTAAATTTATCTACCGTTGAAAATTGTCATTTAAATTTTGGACTGTTTCAAGTTTGTTAGTGTATTACATAATTTATGGTATCATTTAATTAAAAATGGATATTTATAATTATTTTTATTACTCAACTATCCATATACATTCATAATCTTTCATATCTTACCTAAATATAAAAACTTCAACAGAATATGATATATTTAAAAAAAAAAGTAAACAAAATATACTCTCGATTTAAAAAAAATAGAAATCAAAATATTTTTAGTTATATATAATTTTTAATATACAAAAAAATTACCCGCCTTTTCAAAGGCGGGTCAAAATCTAGATTTTATTTATTTTAAGGATTCACAGGATATTTCTCGGATATTACAATTTTAAAAAAAATATCTGACACCCGTATATCTATCTGAGAACTCCGGATCCGGATAAAAATAATAAAAATAGATCCACCAGATATGGATTCATTTGGCTAATTTAAAATTTTTCGGATATCCGATCCACCCATAACCGTTAATACTATCATTGTTAATGCCTATTTTCAAACTAATTTTAATGCCTGTGGGTTGGATTTTATACTTTTATATTTGAAGATGTATTTGCAATTGCTTAGGTTGGTTTCGCATTCTTTCTTTTTAATCAAAATTGACTTTTTGTCATTTGATTGTTCTCTTTTCATTTTTTTTCTAAGAACTTAAAGAAAATAAGTACGTGCTACTTAAACTTTCTTATTTAAATATGTAGTTCCCAGACATCCAAATAGATGTATGTGAATTACATTTCATAGTAAAAAGTTACATATTGAAACAAGTAAGATACCTATTTTTATTTTGAAATAAACTAAGATCCAAAAAAGAAAAATGCAAATACATCTATTTAGTATTACAATACTTATTTCAAATTCAATATTTGGAGAATAACACTGATATTAAATTAAAATTTTAAATATAAAAATTCAAATCCAAATGCAAAGAAAATTATATTACGGAGAGAAAGCGATATAAAGAAAGAAATATATAAAATATTTAAGGAAAAGATTCAGTCTCGATGTTTTATAAGCCAGCAAGCATGTGAACTGATTTTTTTTTTTTTTTTTTTTTTTGCATGGCTAGAAGTTTTACATGACTTTCTCTGCGAAATCAAAATAGCAAAAAGACGATAATCTCTCGCATGTAAACATACCGTTTTAAGAATGAACAGATATTAAGAAGAGATTTTGGAGAAAGGCATGATTCTGTTGATAGTAATACTAATGTTGGCTTATTAATTTTCAGAACAAGTTAATAAGATTAAACCTTAGTACCTTGTCGTCACTAATTGCCAGATGGCTTTTTATTAGTCAGTAAGCGATATAATCATTTTGTTTCGTTCGGACACATTTTTAATTTGTCAGAAGAATAACTAAAGGAAATCCATACTTAATTAGTTATTTGTATTATCTGTTTTAACTATGTTAAATCTCCATTTGCATGAATTTAGATAGGCTTCCTTTAATGAATGCGATTAGAAAATATTGTTGATCAGAAGCATAAATACAAGTTAGAAGACAGGAAAAACAATAATTATATAATCCCAGTAATTATAAAATATTTTCTTCCGTATAGTTTTAGTTCGGTTTACATGTTTTTAATTGTCAACATACTAGAGACGTTTAATTGTTTAAGTAAACAGACATTACGAGTGTTTCTTAGGTGCTATATATATTAGAATAAGCAAGTTGAAGAAGATATGCGAATATCAGAAAAATTAAAACCGCCGTCGAGACTAATATGTGTAGACCGGGGGTAGCCGCAATGACGGAAGACGCCAACACAAGACTTACAGCAGCCCGATCCATCAAATATGCAGCCCTTGGGCGTGCCCGGGCGAAGATAGCATTTGCTGCAATTAGGTTACAGAGAGCAATCATTGCGAGAATAGCTACAGTCTTGACTCTGTAGGTGATGTTTCTTGGATCTTGAACTTGCGAGTAAAGCCCATTCATTTCGATCCCGGTCATGAAACAATAACCCAACGATATCCAACTCAATTTATCCATTCGATGGGGTTCTGGGATCTCTTCTTGTATACGCCAAGTCATCGGATGAGGTGGAGCTAAATTCATGAATGGGCTGCTGTCATATATGTCAACATTATGACCCCTACTATTCCTCAGATGTCTAGGTGGAGAAGTAGATGTTGAGGGTAGAGATGCCATTTGGCTTTGTAGATCAGCAGGTGATGATGGATTTTCGCCTGGAAAAGAAAAATAAATACACAAAGTGAGCTAGATGAAAACAAACTGTTACAAAAGAAATACAGCATTGAATGATATGAATATATGAAACTTTAAGAGAGAGGGAGAAAAAGATTTGATGATCACGAAAGACAGAATGTTACTATAAAAACCAGCTTTCACTACCGATAAGATTATATTAATTCTTTCGTTTATCCATATGAAATAAAGAAAAACCCATTCCTAAAGAACTGAAAGAGAAAGAGAGTTGGAGAATCAAGAAGAACAGAGTGTCACAAAAAGAAATACACAAAGTATAGTAAACTAGATGAAACAGAATGTTACAAAAAGAAATACACAAAGTATAGTAAGCTAGATGAAACAGAATGTTACAAAAAGAAATAATACACAAAGCATATTACTAGTTGAAACAGAATGTAATACACAAGAGTTGAACAACATGATTTGAGTATATGAAATTTTTAGAGAGCGAGAGAGAGTTGGAGAATCAAGAAAAAAAAACCAGGAGATGGTGGAGGTGCGTTTGCCTCAGGAACTTGATTAACGACGCCAAAACAGCTAACCATAACAGCAAGAAAGTAGAAAAAAGAACTCATCTTGGTTGTTTTTTTTTTCTTGATAATAGAGAGAGAGAGAGAGAGAGAGCAAATGGTGAAGAACGAAGAGAGCAAATGGTGAAGAACGAAGAGAGCAAATGGTTACATTTAAAGGGAACCGACATAATTTCAATTTATTTTGAGATAGTGATGTTCTTAATAATCTTTTTGTTGCCGTAAATTTTCAGTTTATATTCAGCTTTCGGGAATTTCCAATTCTCATAAAAATAGGGAAAATGAAGAAACAACTGCGTGTTGTTTTGTACCGTCGTTCTATTGTTTTGGTTAATTGATATTAAACTCTTTTTACGAAACCCATAATTCTTTTTACCATAAAAATATGTTGCTTATATTAAATAAACGATATTGGGCGTTATTTGGCGTTTTTGGTTATTTTTTCCATAAAAAAAATATGCATTCAGCTCTTTGTAAAGTTTTTATGTCTTTTTCAAAGACGTAAAAAATGTTTTCTTATTGACATTATTACTCAACTACTATGAAAAACGATTTTAATTTGGAGATTGTTTGGCTTTGTTACTCAATAGGGTTCGGATTTTTTGCAGTGGATAAAGACCCCAAGACCGGGACCACTTAAATCTCATAATTCATATTAATATCTTTATATAAAATAGGTTTTCTAATTAATAATCTTAAATCCCAAATAGCCATAAGGATATGGTTTCAGTTTACATTTTTTTTGTATTTCACTCGCATGAAAATGTTTAAACTTTCTCAAAACAGAAAAAAAAAACATAAAAAAAAAAAGTGTTTAAACTTTTCTACTTTCCATTTAAATTTTGTCACTGTCCAAAGACACGTATGTATAAAATTGTAGATAACTCTTTTTTTTTTTTACTTATACCAAAAAGAATATGATAATTACTTTTTTTTTTTAACTAAGGCTAATATGATAATTACTTTTGCTGATGATTATTTGAGCCTCGGTGCCTTTAATGGAAGCCAAAGCCCGTCAAATTAACGTTGAAAGTCTCTTGAGACTTGATATTGCTTGCAGTCACGGCCGGCAACATGGTTTCAAAACTGTCAGTGAAGTTGACGGTGATTCGGTGAACCTTAGCCTATTCTAACGTTATTTCCATAAAATTGTTTAAACCTTCGGCTATTCTCGATTAACTTTTATATATGCTTATCAGCAAGCAAAATAAAAAGCTTTCATACAGTGTATATGAGCATTTATGTTTCAAAATAAAAGGACCTAGATCAGCTATACTCTAATTTTAACTATATGTAGCTCTGCGATACAATATAATGGTTTTAAACCTTTTTTTTTTTTGAACACAGAATGGTTTTAAACCTTAGTCAAAAAAATAAGGGAAATTGGCATGTGATGACAAATTTGGAGAATAAAACTATTGCCACGTGCATGCGTCTTTCTTTGGTTCTGCAGAGTTCATTAAGTTGAAGGTGACATCTTTTATGGTTTTATTGATAAACGATCAAAGCGTCTTAGAAAAAATAAAGTAATATTGTAAAATAAATCTAAAAAAAATATTTATCAACAAAATAGAGTAATATGTTAAGATAAATCTAAATAAATTTTTATCATCAAAATAAATATCAAAGAATGATTACAATAAATTTTATTAAAAAATGTAAATATACATTTATAATTTTTGGATTAATTAATCTAAACTTTTTAAGTTATGAGATGAGGTTTTAGAAGTGAAATTTAAAATAAAAATATATTAAAGTTTTCAAAATATGATTTTTTTTTTGTTGAAGTCTATTTTTGTGATAAAACCTTTTAAAAAGCCTATTCAAAAGATTTATCTAACCAAATATGAGGATAAATAATTTATCTTTAGAAAAAAAAAATTATCTTTATTATAACCGTTCACTAGAAGAGGAAAGTGAGAGTTATGAAATTGCCCAAAATCTGTTTAGATTATGTAATGTATATGATGTAAATAATCGATATCGGTGAACAAACTATTTTGACGAATAAAATGTGTGTTGCTTTTCATCGTTTTCATTTCTGCCTTTACGTAATATTTGATCGAAATTATATAAGTAATTTTTTACGTAATAAAATGTGTGATGTTCCATTATACGTTTATGGCGGATTCTAATAAAATCATTGTCTAAGACTCCAAGTGTTACCTGGATTTGCTTTTGTGGCAAATAAAAAGAAAATATTTATCGGTTCGTAACTACTCATGACAATAACCAGGCATCACTGGTCGAGTGGCGAGCGCGTCCCGAGGATTTCTAAGAGGTCCCGGGTTCGACTCCCCTCAGATGCGCCGTGATGTTTGGCCAGGCAATTGGGGTATCTAACTCCCCATAGTACCAAATGGGCTGCCTCGCGCCGAGGGGTTAGTCCCCTGGGGGTTGAGATCCCTCCAGGTTAAACAAAAAAAAAAAAAAAAAAAAAAAAAAAACTACTCATGACAATGACAAATTTTCAGAATTTTTAAAATAAAACGAAATGAAAGAAAACAGCAAATGCTCGGTACACCTAGAGTGCAGACATCAAAAAAGGGAAAAACTATAAAAACTTTCCGGTCGTCACGAGACTCAGAAAATGCGAGCCGTAGAGGAAGTCAAGTCGACAAAGAAATTCACTTAAACGGTTGAGATCACATATATTGGATAAGTGGTAATGCTTTGAATGGATAAATAATGAAAATACAATTTAGCGGCCCAGATTGAGAGCTACGCAGTTCAGAAAAGAGTATGTGATTACAACCAAAAAAATTGTGGTTGCTTAATATATTAATACACTTTATTAATATCAACGAATAGATCTGGAAACCCAACATTTTTTGAGATACTTACTACCCGTCTTGATTTATTCAAATAATTATATTTTTATGTATACTTGATTTGTTCTAAACAAGTACTCATTATATCAAGTACTTGTAAAAATTTTAAATACTTATAAATTATTTGATTTAGTTTATTACTTGATTTAGTTTGATACTCATCTTCTTTATTATTGAACCTATTTTTTATTACTTGAAGTTAAACATAAAATACTTGATTCCAAAACACAATCTAGTTCGAATTATGTATTGATTTAAACACATAATTCTTTTAGTTGTGATGAAAATGCAATACATAAATTTTTAATTAACTATTTAAACAGATACCAAATATTGAATAATCCAAGTAATATATAATAAGTAATGAATAACAAATAATGAGCCAAGTAACAAATCAAGTAGTTAAAATTTAAAATATATTTGATATTTGACTAATTTTTACGAGTAATCAAATTTGTTTACTTGTTACTCAAGTTGATTATACTAAGTATTTGTTTTCTCAAACCAAACTGAATCAAGTAGCAAGTATAAACCGGATATCAAGTAATAGTGCCAAGCCATATCAATGAGTATGCTTAGAACTAATTATGTAGAAAAATATGATCTAAGTTAATTCAAGGAATGAGAGTAAAATCGAAAGAAAGACACACAAGACTTAGAATTCCCTTTCAATATCCTGGTACAGCTCATTCAACATTGGAACATGATAATCCACTAAATGAGTGTTTACATAAGCTTTTCATGGTTACAACAATGGTGATCGCTTTCTCTCTTTGTTTCAGGCTAAGAAGAGAAATACGATGACCGTTTGAGTTCGTTACACGGATTACAATCTCTTGTAACACACCTGTTATAAACTTGTGTATCGTGAGCCTGCCTTTATTAAATCACTGTGGCCCACACTCATACCAGCCTTGTTTCTGTTCGAGTTTGACTTGGTCTGAAGCCCATTTAGCTTCAGCAGCTCGTGTGGACTGAGTCGAGCACCACACTTCTCACAAGCTCCACCTTGGTGTCGATCTCTCTCTCCTCTGTCTGAAATCCTAGATCCGAGAACAACTATAACCTTTCCTTGTGAAACCCTTCTGCATGTTCTCTATAACTTCCAATCATGGCTCTCTGGCTCTTTTGCCCTCACTTTGAACCTCTACCCGCTTTGCTCTAACCTCGATCTCAGCCTTCCCGTCTCTCTGAATCCCTAGACGCCTCCTCTTCTTCAGTCGTTTTCTCAGTTCCAAATATGAGTATCCCCAAGCTTCTTGATAGCGTGCGGGTTAAAGTTTTGATGTTAAGAGTTTTAAAGGCTCCTAAGGCAAATGTTGTAGTATAAATGATTGTCGAACCAATTCTAAGGGATTTTAAAGCACCGAGAATGCAAGTACTCACTTAATCTAAGTGCAATCGAATAATGGATGGTTTTAAACTATAACTAAGAATAAGAAAAGCGATGACTAAAATAACTTCCTTGATTAAGAGAAAAGAGAACTCATGGGAGTAGGGATTAGATCTTGGGTGATCAAACTTCGAACTAAGGATGGCGAGTGATCAACTAAACCATCAACCATAAGCCTAGACACATTTCTAAACAAGCTCTATGTCTAGATGAATGTTCATTTACTAACATAACTCAAGCATCAAATGTCTTCGGTTGAATGTTATGGAAGTAATCATTAAGAACAAGTCTACTAGCCATTTTAACACCTTTAACAACAAGTGTCCCTGGTAAAGAATGTTAAAAGCTTAGAAGAGTTGACTCAGGCATTTCATCAAACACCTTGTGGGTGGGAAATACCTAAAGATCAATCTTTGAGTGGCCAACTCAAAAGATGCATTAAGAATACTCTACTAGCAAGGAATAAGAGAAATCTACACTAAACATCCTAGTTCTAGCCTAATCACCCTTAATCTCCCTATCCCATGAATTCAAAGATGGATTACTCACTAATCTTCATGATTCCTCTTAAACCCATATTGGATTCAAGCTTAATCATGTAAATGATGGATTATACAAGTAACAACAATAGAACAATGAAGACAATGATCTTAGAAGGTTTTTGTATGTTTTCCTCCAGAACCAAGCTTCTTTGCCTCCTAGGCTACAAGTTGTACTTAAACTTAGGTTTAGCAAGTGTAAAACAATGAAAAGAAATGACCAAAAGGTCCCTGAAATGTCTTAAGATTCGTCCCAGCAAAGCCGCACAGCGACCTGTGCATATCGCTCCAGTAAAGTCGCTTCAGGGTGGTTTTCGAGTGACCAATCGCTCCCAGGCCGAGCTACCTGTCCATATCGCTCTGGTGAGGTCGCTCTGGCTGGGAGTGACCTTGGTAGGTCGCTCTGAGAGGTCGCTCTGTCTGGGAGCGACCTTGGTAGGTCGCTCTGATGAGGTCGCTCCAGGATGCTCGAACAGGGTGGATATGCCTCTAGTAAATTGGTCATAACTCCTTCAATACATCTTCAAATGACTTGAAACTACTTCCATTAGAAAGCTAACTCAATTTTCTATGTCTCCACAAAATCTTAGAAACAGAAGATTTCTTTAAGTGCTCCATCCATGCTCATATTTCACCCCTTTTGGATCACAATGCTCCCAAACATCTCAAACCACTCCATGGCACACTCCAACACCTGATAAAGACTCATGTATGCAAAATGCAACCTAAGATGACTAAATCCTAGTCTATATGATCAAAATGCACATGGATGAATGAGTGAAACAATGAAAATATGCAAGACATCAAGTTTATGTTAATGCAATCTATCAAATTAATCATACGAACCACTCTTGCTAAGAGAGGTTAAATTGTAGTTCTTGGGGATTGAATCAAGATAGAGCGAGGGCACGCAATATATTTATGTTATTCTAATGGTTAAGCTAGGCAAGCTATAAACAAATGTTTGATTGTAAGTTTAACAAGTAAAGAAATTATCTAAAATACTAAAGTTAATTCAAATATGGAAAACGATAGATCTAAGGTTTCATGCAAGTGAATTATAATGGATAGGATGCATAATTATTAATATGCGAGGACAATAAATGTTAACTAGTCTGACCCTCTCTTGTCCCAACTCTCATATGCAGGCGGAGACGTACATCTTCGATCGACGGCTAAGGCCGAGTGTCGATCGATACTAATCAGACAGAAAGTTCGTCGCTACGCTAGTTAGACCAGCTCTCTCATGCATCTAACAACCTAGATCAATGGAAGCAATTATGGCGCAAAACCTACTCTCGCAGTTTTCCATGTCTTAAGTTCAAGTTTCTAGTTAGCTACTCTAGAACGCAAACATTAGACACAATTCCAAAGATTGATATTTCTTCATCCTAACAATCCTATTTTGGGGCTAATTCATCAATACCATTATAAACCCTAAATCTAATAAGTGAATTACTCAGACATGATCAAAGAAAACATGATGAATTGAATAATATAATGCATAGAATAATAAATGTGGTTCCAATACAAATCTCTGAAGGAGTTCAATTCTTTTTTTCCTAAACTAATAAAAACTTAATGCAAGAAAACTAAAAGCTGTAAAATAATATGTGTGCGTTCTCGTCTGCCTAAACAATTGTAGAACCCATATAAACTAGGTTAAAACTCGTCCATGGGCATTTTTCGTAATTTGTCTTGACTTTGGCCTGAAGTCGGCCAATACTCTATGATTGGACCACCGATCGACAACAATGATGCTCCGTCGATCGATGGTCATTCTTGACTTCGCATCGTACTAAGCTGAATGTGAACATCTACTTAATAATTCTTCTGAATATCCTAACAAGCTCCATGATCTCCATATTGTTCCAAAACGTACCTTGACCCGTAAAGACTCTAAAACATAGTCCAGATACACATAATAGACTCTAAATAAAGTCCAAATGATGGTCTAAAAGTGGTAAATAACAAGGTATATCAACTCCCCAAGACTTAACCTTTTGATTGTCCTTAAGCAAAGCAAAGGTAACTTGTGGAAGAGGTTTGAAAAGCGGTGACTCACATAATGTATAAGTATAACTATCACCCCTACTATACTGCAACCACATCAAATAATGCTAATCAAAGAGAAACTCTATATGCCCTATCCTAGTACAACAACCAAATTCATTCTACCAACAACTCAACAAATACTAATTTGACTCACCCCTCTACTGATCTCATTTTTTGCATAAAAATAAAGTGCATGCTTCACCTTGGGAGTATCGATCAAAGGACACATGGACTCAGCTCCTGCAAATCTGCATACATAGGTATAAAGTCTTTCTTGATCCCTTTCTTCCCTCTTCTCTCTCTGAATCTTTTTAGATCTCTAATTCAATGGACAATGATGCTGATACAGTACATATTGCCTTCTTATTTTCAATTATTTTTGACAAAGTTGTAGGCGAATAATGGGGTCATCGGTAATGTACCTACCCCTCGCTTCCAATAATATGTGATCATTCTTTTGAATTAAAACAATGGGGTCATCGGTAATGTACCTACCCCTTTGCATCTCAATAAATCATCTCAATATTTGTTTAGATCCTGAAGAGAGAGAGAGGGAAGGGAATAACAAACTCACAGACTTGTACCTTAAAAACTTGCAGAAGAAATCCGATCCGATGTATGCCAAGCCCCAAAGCAAGAAAAATAGTCAGTATTAGGTTTGAGATCAACTTTGGTTCCTTCAAACTTTATTAGTAAGTGTTATTTAATCGTATGATGATCCACTTTGGCATCTATAGTAGTCTTTGATATCAACATGTCTAAGAGCGGTGGTATAGTGTGGTTAGTCAATAAATAAAGTCTCATCATAATTCCCTTTTTGACTCAATAATTATTTTTCGAAAAAACTTATGTAAAGAAAAGCTTAAAGTAAGTAAAAGCATCAGCAAACCTCCCCCAGACTTAAATAACATTGTCCCCAGTGTTATCCCGTCCGATTCGGTTAAGGGAAAACTAAATCATAAGTAAAAGGTAGAGAGACAGTCAAGGTTACCAAACTCCTTAAGGAGTGTCGATCGATGGTGACTGATAATTGTAGACCGATGGTGGTTTTGAATTTTTCTACTCATTCTTTGAAAACCTAAAGTAATTAAATAAAAACCTTAAGTAATAACTAAATAATGAAAAATCAAATTAAAACTTACTACACATTGGGTTGCCTCCCACTCAGTATTTGGTTATAGTCTTAAGCTTGACGTTTGGACTTTTGGACTAGTAAGGTGGTTCATAGAACCAATGTGGAAAGCATGTATCCACGTATTCTATGTTCGTCTCAAACCATTTAGTGATGAAGCTCCTCACAGCTTCTTATCCTTTGGTTCTCTGGCTGTCCATCCTTATCTGAGCAGTCTCCATTGTAACCATCCTTTCCTAGGATGTTGAATGCATCCCATCAGCATGTTGAGCCTGCCATTTGTGGGCTTTGAAATATAATCCAATCTCTAGTAGATACTATAAACTCCATCAAGCTTGTCTTCCAATAACTTATCTGTTACCAGCCTCTGCGGAAATGTTGTGTGATGACCATTGATCGATGGCCTAGTGATGCCATCAGTCGATGCTGAACTAATTGCTCAAATCGATTGTTGTTGTTGAATAGTCTGATGAGTGTAGTCCATCTTCTGCTTCATCTCTTCCATGTACGTGGTTAACCAACCAATATTGTTGTTAAATGGGTGGTACAGGTCATCGAGCCTCTTGTAATAGTCATCCATAATCATCTCATGGGCTCTGTAAACTCCTTGTACCATGTTGTCAACTTCGTGTCTGCTATAAGTTGATGTATCTTGTCTGGCTCTGCGAATGTCTGCTGCATACTCCGGCAAACATAGATAAGTATATTTATGCATGTAGGATCTCTCAAGAATCTCGCTGATGTCCTCCTTACACACATTGATGATTATGCCATCCATGGCTCGTGCATTGCCATTCTCATCTCTGTAAACTCCATATTTATCTCTCTTCTCCCAATGAAATCTTCTTTGGTTGTTATTGTTAAAAGCTCTAGATCCATATTCGATGAGACCGTCGATCGATAGTAGACGTGTCTTTTCGATCGATGTTGGATCTTTGGTTTCATGCAACCGGCTGAAGTCTTCTAGAAGGTGAGTGTCGAATGATGATAGCAGTGTTGCGTTGATCGATGCCTTGTTATTATCTGCAGGGTTTTCATGTTGATGTTGTCTGAAGAGATTTCCTGATCCATTGGCCATTACGAGTATGCCTGCTACATCTTCCTTAGATACTTTGAGAAGTTTTCCATCCATTTATCGTGTATAACCTTCTGGGTCCCTCATAATTCCAAACTCATCTTGTTGGAGATAACCATAATCTTCGTCGTATTCTACCGGATTTGAGTCGATCCATACCGTTGATCGATGTCACATTCCCGGTTCCATAGGATCCTCTGAAATTTCCAGCCTCATCTAGTGCAAAAGCACGGTACTCGTTTGCTTCTTCTTCAAAAGAGGAAGCGACGTAATCTGGGTTAGCCATCTCACGGCATTGCTGGCCAATGTAGTCTATGTATTTTCGACTGTCTTCTTCGTTCTGATATGTGGGATGAGTTTCGTTCGATGGTTGAGGTTTGAAATCGAAGGATTGTTGTAGGCTGAGTCCGTCGAACGATTGTTGAAGTTTAGTATCTATCAATTTTGAAGGGTGGGTTTCATGCAGTTTTCGTCAGTAAGGGCCATTGATCGATACCAAGGGTTGGATATCGATTGATGTTGTCTCCATAGACTCCTCCTCTTGGTAGTAATTTCAGAAGCATGTAGCAATTAAACCTGGATCATCACCCAATTCTATCAGAGTAGCCATGTTCTTGACTTTAATAGGTTCATAAAAGTTATTTGGATCAATCAAGGATATATACAACTTGTTTGTCTTTATGTCACATATAGCTCCCATTGTGGCTGATAGGGATAAGTTTATTCCTAAGTGTAGTTGTAATACTTAAGAGTCAATCCAATCCTAAGTTGATTTTAATCACCAAGAGTACAAGTCATTAAACTTAATCTAAGCAATCAAAATTTAGTCGAGTAAACAGTTTTCAAGTTGCAAGAGTAAACAAACGATAACTAGGAACTTGATTCAATATAAAAGATAGGATCCATGGGGTTATGATATTGATTTCAAGTGGTTAAGATTCAAGTTAAGGAGGCAAGCTTATCAAGCAACTATTTCCCTAAGTCTAGATCACCAATAAAGATCAATCCTTTCTCAAGACAAAGATCCTTTTGCAGTCATGAGTCAGACATCAATTCTCATTGGTCTAATTCATTCAAGCAAGTGCTAAGAGCAAGTCCAATAACTATCTAGCAATTCCAGCATCAAATCTCTTTGGCTATTCAAGCTAGAGCATATTTAAGTTTGTTCAGACATTTTATCGAACACTTGTGATGCATAAAATGTCTACAGTTCTAGCTTAATGTGATCAAGATTAATCTAGCATTAAGAACTCTCAAATAGCAAGGAAACATGTAAATCTATTGCTAAACGCCTTAACTCTTCACTTAGCGACCCTAATCATCCTAACCCATAGATCCAATAGGGGTCTACTCGCTAATATTCATGGCAACCCTTAAAACCATGGTTGATTCAAGGATAAACATGATTAGAAAGCAGATTCGATTGATAACACACAAGAGAATGATGAAAAATAGATTAAAGTTTCAAGCTTTCACCAAAGTGTTCTTGTCTTTTGTTTTGATAGAAAACAAGATAGATCCCACAATTAGGTCTAAAAATACTTATAGGAACCTAAAATTCGAGTTGCACCCAACAAACCTGGGTTGACCCAACAAAAACGTGGTTTAAACACTCGTAGCGGCTAAGGTAAGCCGCTACGACACACCGCTACATGGCATAGCGGCTTCTTGAATGGCCACAAGCCGCTACACATTCCGGCTAAGAATCAGGGACTCGAGTCTTCTCTCCAACGGCTTGGACAAACCACTACATCTCACGGGTACCGCATACTTCACCAGTGGCTTTGTCATGCCGCTACACCATCCGGGTATCGAACAAGGACTTGTGCTTCTCTCGTATCGGCTTCATGATACCGCTACGGTAAGCCGCTACGACACTTGGGCAACACTTGGTCGAAAAATCATCAAACTAGCACTTCAATCGCTTCTAAGAGCTCCAAAATACCTTGTACCTTCAACACCTGACAGAGACATATGCTATGCAATGCAGCCTAAATGAGTCTAAATGCTATCCTAAGTGATCAAAATGTACAATAATGGAGGATCAAAACAATGCAAATAAACAAGACATCAACTCCCCCAAACTTGTCTTTTACTTGTCCTCAAGTGAACTTTCAAAAGAATAAGGGAGAGAGGTTTGAAGATGGGAGCTCAGAACCATAAGATACACTTCCTAGCCTTCAACATCACATCCTAAGGAAACTTAGCAAATAGCATGAGCAAACTCTCTAAGTACACTCTATCTTCTCAAGGCCTATCAAGACTCTTATGCCTCTATACTAGATGCAATGCTCATCAACCAACAAGTCTTTACTCCAACTCTCACATTCATTAACAAATTATCAAGGTGAATTCTTGCTAATAGAAACTTGATCTCAATCATTTGGCTTGGTGAGTAAAAGTGGGTTAATGAGGATAGAAAGAGGGTTCAAATACTTTGGTGACTTACACTCAAGAAAAGGAGCTTCAACATTATGCAAAATTTATCTAAGAAAATGAGCAATTCATGCATACAATGGATTGTTCTCATCATTCTACCCTTTTCCTAAACACCTTCAAATTCTACCATTTCTCTTGGTGTAATCTCATCCCTTTTTATCCCAAGACTCAGAAATGAACTGTTTTTTTTTATATATCTGAACCTAATAGGGATACTCTCTTTTTTTTTACTTAGCTCCATCTTTTTTCTTTTTGTTTTTCCCCAAACTCTTTTCACATTTTTCTTTTCTTTCCTATGGGGTTTTACTTAAGGTGCCTAGAGCTTTTATTTTCTTTTTCTTTGATCCCTAGTGGTCATCTTCTTTTCATCTCTCTTTTAGTTCATCCTCTCTAAACATCTCTCACCTCAAAACCGAAGATCAAAGCTTATAGTTACCAATACACTTCCCATTCCTAATTGCTAGCTCAAATGAGGTCATATAGTTAGCCAAATATGAGAACAAGCCAATGTCGCTCCCAATACTCTCAAGATTTTGCACATGACAAGCTATCTATAAAAGGCCTCACTCAAGCAAATTCAATTACGGTCTCAAGGAATGGTAAGGGTTAAAGGGTAAGGACACTACAAGAAATATCGGTGTTAGTAGCACCCAAAACACGCTATGGTAGGGTTTTCGTAGTGTTTCGAAGAACGCCGTGACAGCCACAGCTATGGTAGACCCCCCTCCTATTGTAGCGTATTTTCGTGTGCTATAATAATTAGAGATATTGTAGCATTTATGTTTTGCTATATTAAATCGTTTTAATAACACCATAATTTTGCTATATATGATTTCCTATGGCATTTTTCATGTGTCATAGCATAATTTATAATGACATTGTTTTAATGCTATAACTAAAAATAAATAATTAAATTAATTTATCAAAAATAAATTAGTTAGCAATATTTAATTAAAATAAAATAATTAATGAAATCAAGTTAATTCATAAATAAAAGTTAAATTATATATTAATTAAAATCAGTATACAAGTAATTAAAGAACAAATTAAACCAAAAACTAATTACAAACATTTTATTTATTGATTAAAATGTCATCGGTTCACACTAAACCAAACCAAATCTGAAAAATCTAAACCTAAAAAACAAAATATGCTATGCCGCCATGCCTAGTCTTGCCTCCTCCAGCGGCCGTGCTTGACCTTGCCTCCACCGCACCACCAAGTCCAAGATCAATATATCTTCCCTTAGACCTTTGTCCAAACCAATCTGTTAAGAATTTAAAAGTAATCGCTAACGTGAACCGCCACCCTCCTTCAGCTCTCTCTTCTCAATGTCTTCCTCTGTTTTGTCTCCATACTCCATCTTCGGCACCATTGATGACGACTGGACGATTTCGAGACCCAGTGATGACAGGGGCAAGCTCAAGACCAATGACGACGGGGCGAGACAGAGGCAAGTTTGAAACGTCTCCTCTGCTCACTACCACCACATCTTGCCCACGACCACCACCTTTACTAAGAACAAAAAATCAGATTAAACACACACACACACACAGAGAGAGAGAGAGAGAGAGAGAGAGAGAGAGATCTGAATGACGGAGATGGAGCAACGAAACCTGAGACGCAGAGGCGGATGAGCAATCTGAATATGGAGCCGCTCGCAGAGGAGGAGCCATCTCCGGAGTTGTAGAGAAGGAGAGAAGGCCAGTTCATGGAAAGAGATACTCTCTCAGTCAGATCTGTCATGCCACCATCGCCTTTGGTTCGTCACACTACCACTTTCTCAGAACTAGAAACAAAGGCTTGTTGTGCCTTTGATTTTTTCATTGATGGAAGTGAGAGGAAGAAGAAGAAGAACAGAAGCGAAGATAGAGAGAGAGGAGATGGAGATCGACAGATGAGAGGAGGAAATATTACTTAATGTAAACTGTTTTGAACCATTAGATTAACATCTATCAACGGACAAGATTTTAAAAGGGTGATCCATGCACTTGTTTCTGATTGGCTAATATTTGTAATTTTAATATTTATTTATTAACTAATAAGATTTTTTTCTTTTGTTTTTGTACTTGTTTGTTTAATGGTTTAACTTTAATTTTTGGAAGTTATAATAAAAAATAACTTCAATTAACTAAAACTCTTATTCCATTAAATAGTTATTTTAGTAATTGTGGTTATATTTTTTGATTATTTTTTTTTATATGACAGTAAACTTACACATTTATAGTTATAAAAATAATGTTATAAGATTAACAAAATGAGTAGATATCACTTTTTATAAGCAATTTTATGTTAAACAAACCTAATACTAAAAGATTAATAAAATGATTGGTGCGTGAGTTTAGGATTTAGAATATAATGATTTGGGTTTTGAGTTAGGTTATGTATATAGTTTGAGTTTTTAAATAGACTTAGAAATTTAAATTTTGTATTATGAGTTTGAAAAGATTAGATCTATGACTTTGTATGTAGGGTTTAAATTTGAGGTTTATGGTTTAGATTTAAGATTTAGTGTTTGAGATTTAGAATATAAATTTAAGATTAAAACTTTAAAATGATAATTTTGTTTTTAAACATAATCTTTATAAAATATCATTCTTCTCTTAATCATCCTTCTTAATGGAAATTTTAAAATCACAATCTTTAATGTTTGAGTTTAGGGTTTAAGGTTTAGGGTTTAGGGTATAGGATTTAATTGAAATTTAAGGTTTGTGTTTAAGAAGTTATAAATTAAGACTACAAAGATTAAATTTTGACTTTAAATTTAAGACCAAAGTTGTTTAATAAAAAATAAAAAATTTAAGAGTTTATGTTAGAGTTTTGTTATTATTTTTTAAAATACACGATAGAAATAAACAATTTGAAGTTAAATAGAACTAATACTATAAGATTAACAAAATGATTAGAGAGTTTAGGGTTTAGGAGTATAGTGGTTTGGGTTTAGATCTTTGAGATTAGATTCTGTAATTTTTGATGTTAAATAATAAAAAGATTGGAGTTTTAAGTTTCTTTAGATAGAATTTATGATATATGAGTAATGAAGGGTATGATATATATATGCATGTATAATATAGTGTTTTATGATATAGTTTAATATGAGATTTGTTGTTTAGGATTTAGAATTAATTATACAATTTGAGTTTAGTATATAATGGTGTTTAAGTTTTAAATTTATATTATAAATTGGGAAAAGTTAGATTTATGACTTTGTATGTAAGGTTTAAGTTTGGGGTTTAGGGTATGAGATTTAGGGTGTAGATTTAAGATTTAGTGTTTGAGATTTAGATTTTATATTTGATAATAGATTTAAATTTTGAGTTTAAGTGTAAACTGAAATTCTATTCCGAAAAGTTTGAAGTTTTAAAGTTTATATTTAGAAGCTAGGGTTTAAACCCTAAACTTTAAACACCAACCATTAAAACTTAATATATTTTTTCTAATTTAAACCTCATATCTTCATTTAGTATTTTACAAATATAAATGATAATTTAATTTTTATGCATAACTTTTTGATAAAATTTCATGTACTTGAATAATATTTTACGTAGTATAAATTTATTACACTTTCATATATAACTTTTATATTCCATAAATTATCCAAAATACATAATCTTTTACATTATAAATTATCCAAAATATATATACCAAGTCTCCTACTAACTAAACCTACTACATAACTTCAAAACTTGTAAAAGTACTTTGCTACTAGTCTACAACAGCTCCATATTCTGTTCTTCCAACATCAAAAACACACATCGAAGCCTGAAATCAAACCAAGCCTTGAAGTCATGTAACTGGTCCACTGTCTGTCCACATTAGTTAGCCCCTGTTTTGCTTTGTTTCAATCATACAAGATTACAGATTAAAATGTTCACTCACAGTAACTTTGGGATCGAAGAAGTACTTGAGGGTCAATGAGAAAAAACACAGACAATTTTTAGAGTGTTTATATTCTGTTCAAAGACGGAAAGAGTTACCAAATATATCAGAAATCACTAATACATTTGAAAGAAAACTGCAACAAAATAAGTAACCGAAAGTTAGAAACAAAAGAGTAAAGATCATATTGGATACCAGTATTCCAGTCTCTGGAGATTTCCTTAGCAAGTTGCTCCCCTTCGTAATCATCTGAACAATTACAGATACAAACATAACTCTTACCATCGATAAGAAACCAAAAGGAGCCACTGAGGAATTTTGATTACCAAAAGGCTGTCAATGGTGAGTGGCAGAGAAACAAAGACAACACAAGATCAAGAAAATCAAAGAAATGGTTAAAGGAACCAGAACGAAGAATTTGGTAATCAAAGTTACAACTTCATGTCGGCATAAAGTTCATACCCTAATCTTGAGAGACACCTACAACATCAGAGTCAGAGACACACATAAGAACGCTAATAATCACCATGATTTTAAGTCTCGGGGAGAGAGTGTATGCACGCAAGGTTGGTTCCAGAACTATGGATACCTGTTTTTTTGTCCCAACCCTTCAGTTTTGGGTTTGCTAACATGTAATTAACACGTAGAGGAGCCCAGGCGTGAAATTTGAAGCTTTTTGAGCCTGTACCATCCCACAAAATCTCATCAGTAAATTGCCAAGAACACACTTGAAGATAACAGCTCTCACTAATGAAAGTGATTCGTTCCCTTAATATCTCAACAGAAACAAGATCAAGACAGAACACTAGCTTGCTTATAAGTTCATCTAAAGGTGATGATTTAATAACACACGTAGCTTCACCACTGGAGTTCATGGAGGAAAACAAAGTCAGTACCAAACAACATGAAATAGAGAGAGAGATAAATCAACAAAACAGAGGCAGTGTTGCTCTAAGCTTCACGCAAAGAGACAAATACAACAAGAACCATGAATCGATTTTTGAATACGAGACATCTCAAGCTTTGAACTTCCTACAACTACAAACTTTTAAAAAGCCAAACCTTTTGTCGAAATGCCATTGTTGCTCTTCTAGAGTTTGATTCCGACGGTAAAGCATGATTCCGGTGACGACGAGAACTGAAGAAGACGGAGATGCCGGTTGTAAAGCAAGAACGCGCCAGAGAAGCTTGATTTGGAGTAGGTGCTACCGTGTTGTGGTTTTGTCACGGACTCAGCGATGGATGAGAACTCCGACGTGACAAACGACGACGACACTGTTACGATGTGAAGAGAGCGCGGCGGATTGAGGAGCGTAGACACGGCGGTGAGGCTCGAGAGTGGACAAGAGGTGCCACCGTGTTCAACTGCCGGTGAGTGGAGACCACAGAGTGGTGGTCGGAGCTTGAGATCGAGCAAAGGGGAAACGACGAGAGATAAAGAACTCTCTTTTTTTTTTAAGAGAACAGATAAAAACCATAGCAAAAAGATAATTGTTGTTTTTTTTTTACCCGGTAAGAAGTTAAAAGAAACCAAAAAATTGGCTTAAGTATTGGCTCCAAACTAATTTTTCAGCTATAGTAGTTGTTTTTGCTTTCCCGCTTAATGAAATTCTATCTTAGCGCGGATTTAGTGCTACGATATAATTGTGATCAGATTTTGGTATTTTCGATAGCAGTTAGTGAATTCGTGCTACCGTGAAGTGATACCAATACTCATATTTCTTGTAGTGGGAGGTGCCATTAAGGTTATCCAAAGAGTGGTGCAATTGATAAAAACAAACCCAAAGGTGCATAAGATCCATGATCAAGCATACAAGAGTCCATAAGCAAGATAGATTAAGTTCATTAAGCCACAGTTCAGTTTGGAGTTGGTTTCAAGAACAATGTCGATCTCAAGCAAACAACCAGTTTCAAGAAGAGTTTTTAAGGCTCGAAGCTTGCAAGCTTTTCAAGAGATGCTTAAGCTATTTGATATGTTTAACTAGGGTGTCATTTTGAGTTCTAGGCATGTGTTCTTTACGAGGCAGTACAATCCTTGCTCCCTATGTAAAATGAATGCGATCTATATGCTCTGGACTCGATCCTAACGATGAAATGATGCAAAACTAAATGATTCTTTTTTTTTAGATTTTTCAATTTTTTTCCAATGCATATAACTATATACAATGCAAGACTCAATGAAAAAATGCAAAATAAACGTGGTTAAATACTTGGTACCTCCCCCAAACTTGAACTACACAGTCTCAGTGTAGCAGAGAGTGGAAAAGATACCGAAAATTAAACTAAATGCATATGAAGGAGAATATATACAATGATGAGGGAAGAAGATACCGTCCTAGGTGAAGGAGGAGGCACCCTCCGTGTCGTCGTCTGCTGTGGCGACTGAAGGAGACTCGTTGGAGGAGTTGCGGGTCGGAGGGGCTCGGTTTTTGCGTCGTCGACGGAGCTCAGAATCTGGAGACCGGGGTGGTGGAGGCTGGTAATAAACCGGGGGCGGGAGAGATGAAGGTCCACCCAATGTGTCATCTCTTTGACATCCGGAACCCATGGAAAGCTGAGCGAGCATTGAAGTGACCTTCTTCATTTGCCTCTTGAGGGCTTTCACTAAGTTCTTCAGCTTGTAATTGGTGGAGTCTTGCATCTTGTTCCACCGAAGCAACTTAGCATTCTGAGAGAGAGAGCTTCGCGCAAAGCGATGTTGGTTGTGACTCCACTGTAGGGCTTGAAGCAGTACCTCTATGTCCCATGGAGCCTAGTTGGCTGTGCTGGTGAACTAGGTCCCTCATCATCTGCATAACTAGAACGGGGCGCAGTAGGAGCTCTGTTCTTGGTCCTTTTCTCACGTGGCTTTCTGACACCTTCGAGGGGACTATAATCAGCAGAGATAAGCTCATGACTGACCGGGCTAAAGGCAACATGATCAGGATTAGAGAGTGTCGTCAGCCGAGTGCAAGGAAGGAAGATCTGCAATGGCTCCTGTGGCTGATCACGCGACCAAAAGGGGTAAGCAAATAAGTTTCCCGACCTCCCACTAAGAAACTGAGACTTCTTCAAGTAAGGGAGATCAAGGTAGGCAGGACCATGATCTTGAGGACTCATGTCAACTCCCAAAGCTTCCAAGATAGGGGTTATGAGACTCATGATGTATAGCTTGGGAGTACTGTCTGCATTTGTCCAAGCCCAATCTTGGTACTTAGTAAACCTCTTCATCAAGAGGCCTACCAATCTCAAGTCCTCAAACATTTCGAACGTAGTGCGCTGCAGCCTCTCCTTTATTATGGGAAGGAGTCCTAGAGCTAAGAGCTTGAGCTCCTCTTCATGTGCTCCACCTGGCTCTTTTCTAGAGTAGAATGTGTGGTTTAGGATCTTGTGGGCATATCTCACTGCAGGGTTTGAGATATCAGTGTTCCTATCCTCCGCTGGTATACCCACATTTCCAGCTATCTCAAGCCACACGTCGTCTGCAATGGAAGGTCGGTTTGGCAATGAGGGACATTGATTATCTGAAAGGCCAAGGATGGAACCAATATTTTTGAAGCCGACTTTATGGGCCTTGTTCTTCACCTTGAAAGTTATCCTCCCAAAACCTTCTTCCTCATCTTCATCACAATGTGTAGTCACAACCAAAGTAGACAAAAACTGTCTAGAAACTTCCTCATGAACTCCATAGCTCATACCCATCAGAGATTCCAAGCCCATGTGCTGAAGAAGCAGAAGAACATCATCATACAACCCAAGTTGCCGAAGGGTATCAGGATCAGGGAATCTCATAGGAGCCCATTTGACAACGTCCTTAAGGTGCTTGTGGAGCTGCTTGGCGGATGGGTTTCTGGTCGTTGGGGGATCCTTTTTTCTCTTACGCGCTGGTGGTGGGTTGTGAGCTTCTTCTTCAGTCTCAGTCCCAGCTTGAAGAGCTTCCTCAATCTCCCTTTCAACCTCAGCCTCAAGATCAGCCGCTTGCGCCACTGATTTTCCTTTCTTTTTAGCACGTTGATAGACTTGAGTGGGAGGTTTTGGTGCTCCTCCAGGTGCTCTTGATGGATTTTGCTTCGTAGGACGACGAGAAGAAGACATTCTTTGTAAAACAACAAGCTTAAAAGTGTGTAAGTGATATGATCAATAGGCATCACACTTAAACTTGATGAGAAGTAATTGATAGATTCAATGGTTTAAAAGAGCAAAGAATATCAATCAAGCTAAGCCATTCCATCATTAAACAATTTGGACACAACAAACACAGTCAACTAATGAAACTCACATGAAAATTTAGGAGAATGTCAAGTAGATGGAGGGCAAGTCAAGAATGCTCATACAACAAGTCATATAGTAACATATTAGGCTAGTTGGAAACCCAAACAACAATTTCCCCCAAATTTCGAAATTCCTCAAGAACCCTAATTTTCCAAAATTTCAATTCAAGCCAATTAAGCTAGTTCTCCATCACCAAACCCATCAAACAAACCAATATAGGCATAGAGGACAATATTAACACAAGAAATCAAACATGCAACATTCTTCAAAAATTTGGAAATTTTGAACCAAGAGAAAGCATTTCGAAATCTGTTACCTCAGCTTGTTAGGGTGAAAATCGGTGAGAGATAATGGAGAAGAAGGTGATTTCACGATCTCAAAAACAAAAACCAAGTGATTTGGTGGAGAAATGAGAAAATGGTGATGAGAGATGAGAGAGGAGGTGATAATGGAGGTTTAGAAACTGAGAAAGAGGGGGAGAAGAAGGGTTTTCGAGGGTGATAAGTGTGTGTGCTCGGTTATTTCGTTCTGGTTCACTCGAATTGAACCAGAAATCAGTGTAGAAACACTTACCTGGGTCCCTTAGCGGTTTGGACAAACCGCTACGCTATGCCGCTACAACCCCCATAGCGGCTAAGCTTGGCCGCTACATCTTCTGGATATCGAACAAGGGTTACGCTTTTCGCATAGCGGCTTCTCCTAGCCGCTACACCAAGCCGCTGCGTGCCTTAGTCGCATTTTGTGGAAGGATCAGGTGAAAATAGCGGCTTAGTGTAGCCGCTGCTACAGGCCGCTGCACTGGTGGACCATTTGTGAATTGGCTCGGCTCCTCCATGCTCAGTGAACACCTAATGAACATATGAAAATACCGTGAAACCTAGAAATTGAAAACAAAAGAAAACAAAGAAATTATTTACAAAGATAAACATGGGATTTCCTCCCAAGTGAGCTTGTTTTAAGTCTCTAGCATGACTTCCTTTCATCTGGATCAGGTGAGGTTGGGTTCGGAGAGTGGAACTGAGATTCCTTCCTCCTCTGTTACAGTACCCAGGTAAAGCTTAACTCTTTGTCCATTGACAGTGAAGTGAGTTCCATCCTTACACCATAGGACTATGGCTCCGTATGGTCTAACTTCTTTTACCTTAAAAGGACCAGACCACCTTGACTTTAGCTTTCCAGGAAACAACTTGAGCCTTGAATTTTAGAGTAGAACTTGATCAGCAGCACTAAACTCCCTTTTCAGAATCTTCTTATCATGAAGAACCTTGGTTCTCTCCTTATAGATGGCTGAGTTCTCAAAGCTATCAAGTTTAATCTCACTAAGCTCATTCCACTGGATCAATCTCTTCTCCTGAATTGTCTTGATATCAAAGTTAAGAAGTTTGACAGCCCACAAAGCCTTGTACTCAAGCTCAACTGGTAAATGACAAGACTTTCAATAGACAAGGTTGAACGGTGTAGTGCCTAAGGGGTCTTGTAAGATGTTTTATAAGCCCAAAGAGCATCATCAAGCTTGCTAGACTAATCTTTCCTTGTAGTTCCTACAACTTTCTCCAAGATGCTCTTGATTTCCCTGTTTGAGATCTCAACTTGTCCACTTGTTTGAGGATGATAGGGAGTTGCTACCTTATGCTTCACACCATTCTTTCTCGGAAGGCTTTCAAAGAGTTTGCTGATGAAGTGAGAGCCTCCATCATTTATCACCACTCTAGGGACTCCAAACCTTGGAAAATGATGCTCTTGAACATTTTGATAACCACCTTGGCTTCATTAGTGGGGCTAGCAATGGCTTCAACCCATTTAGAAACATAATCCACAACTACAAGGATGTATTGGTTGCCAAAAGAAGATTTGAATGGTCCCATGAAGTCAATGCCCCATACATCAAAAACTTCAACTTCCAAGATAGGGTTTTGAACCAAAACCCGACCTTGAAGCAGAAAATACAGATATTGGTAATCTTAGACCGGACGAGTTCAGGATTTTCAGAGACCCAGAGGGACATGCACAGGCTCTTTATGGAAGAATACTACGTATATCCAAGGCAGATGTAGCAGATGCCCTTATTATGGCAAATGGATTAGGTACTTCATTTGGACAACAACATCCGCCACGATCGACGCACATCTTACAGCATCGATCGACGAGACGATCCGTAATATTCCATCCACTTCCAAGCATCCTAGATCGATCAACGGCATCCATCGAGCATCGATCGATAGCACCTTTCTGGAGGTACACAGACTTCGTCCCTCCAACGAATATAAAACTCCACAATCGATCGATAGCATCCACATATTATTGATCGATTGGCATTTCAAGCAAGGCACGAGAGCTTTTAATGCTCAGGGCAAAAGACTTTTCCATTGGGAAAAGAAAAATGAGTATGGCATCTACAGAGATGAGAATAGTAATGCACGAGCTACAGACTGAAGAGTAGTGCATGTGCAATCTAAAGACATTAGAGCAGTTTTAGAGAGATAATATGTTTGAGTAAAGCTACATATGTTTGCCACAACATGCAGCAAAGATCGCTATGTCTAAAAAGAATCAAGGGACATACAACAGAGCAGATATTGATGATATTAAGCATGAGATCTACAAAGCTCAAGAGATGTCACTGGATGATTTCTACAGGAGGCTAGATGATGTCTATTATCCTATCGACAACTGCCTCACCGGTATGACCACACGCATGGACGAGATAAAGCAAGATTTGGATATTGTTCGGAGATAACATGCAATTGGGGGAGATCGAAAGCAACATCATGTCATCGATCGACACTGAAGCCAACAAACAGAAAACCGTAGCAGGAGTACAATTGGAAGATAGGTTCTATGAGATTGCTTTTTCTCAGAGCCTGATGAAGGAAGATATTTCTCAGCAATATATCAGAGACTACAGCTGCCAGAATTAGAATGCTACAGCGCAGTATTGAGTACCTACAAAGGAGAAATAATTCAATGGAGGTTGTTAGAGAGGTTATAAAGAATGAGAAAACCAGAGGAGATGAGGCAATGAGGAGCTTTATTGGTACATGGTTCCAGAAGAGCAAAGAAGATGTAGACACTTGTATCCAAGTGTTGATCCACCTCCATACTAGTCAGAAAGTTCACAATGTCAAACTTAGGACTATAACCAAGCACTGAGTGGGAGGCAACCCACTGTTTAGTAAGTTTTTATTTCGATTTTTACTTTGTTTTGTAGACTATTTGAGTCCACCATCGATCGACACCATAGAGGCACTATCAGTCGACAATTGATCGCGACCATCGATCGACCCCTCACACCTACCACCGATAGACACTCTCTTACAGAGAGAGGTATCAAGTTTTCTAATTAAGCTATTTACTTATGATTTAATTATTCCTAACCAATCCAGCATGGATTACACTAGGGACAGTGTAATTAAGTCCGGGGGAGGTTTGCTAATGCTATTAGATTTGTTTTGAGTCTTATTTACTATATGTTCAAAAAAATTTATTGAGTCAAGAAGGAGACTGATCAAGATTTATTATTGACTAACCACACTGTAGCACCATTCTTAGATAGTTGTTTTCAAAGATTACTAGAGATACCAAAGTGGATCATCCTCCCACTACATCACACTTGCTTAGAAAGTTTGAAGGAACCGAAGCTGATTTCCTACACTAATCCTGACATTTTTTGCTTGCTTTGGGGCTTGGTATACACTTGATTGGATTCTTTCTGCAAGTTTGTAGGTAACAAGTCATTGCACCTTTGATTCCTTTCTCTCTTCTCTTCAAAATCTACCTAAAAACTTAAAAGATTGGGATGACTTCCCAAGATGCAGAGGAGTATGTACATTACCTATGACCCCAATATTCTAATTCGGAGGAATGATCACACATTGTTGGAAGCGAGAGGTAGTTAAATTACCGATGACCCCACTATTCGCCTACAACTTTACCTAATAAGAAAAAGAAAGAAAAAAAAGAAGGAAAGAGAAGAAGAACAAAATCAAAAATAAGATGGTAAGATGGAATGTATCAGCAGCGTTGTCCATTAAGTTTGAGATCTAAAAAGATTCAGAGAGAAATGGGGGAAGAAAGGAATCAGAGAAGACTTTGTGCGTGGTTTTTCATATACTTCCAGAGATAATAGTCCATGTATCCTTTGATCGATACTCCCAAGGTAAAGCCTACACTTTTATTTTTTGCAAATAAATGAAATAAGTAAAAGCGTGAGTCAGACTAGTATTTGCTAAGTTGTTAGTAGAATGGATCTGATTACAATACTAGGATAGTGTATATAAAATTTCTCTGTGATTGACTTGATAGGATGTAGTTGCAACAAAATAAGGTCACAGTTTGCTTAGACATTATGTAAGTCTCCACTTTTCAAAACGCCTTTCACAAGCTTAGTTTGCTTGAGGACAAGCAAAAAGTTAAGTTTGGGGGAGTTGATATAGCCTATTTATTACATGTTTTAGGCCATGTTATAGGCTTTATTTAGGGTCTATTATGTGTTTATAGGCTACGTTTTAGAGTATTTACAGGTCCAGGAATGATTTGGAGATATATTGAGATACTTGGAGCTTTTGGAGCATTTAGAGAAGACGAATTTGTAGCTGATCATTCAAGGAGTCGAAATACAAGACAGTCGTCGATCAACAGACACAAACTTGGCGTCGATCAATGTTAAAAGACCAAGGTCGATCATTGTTGCACACTTGCCATCAGTCGACGTCCAATTCGCAGACAACCGATTGAATGCCCAAGTTAGAGAATGAAGAAAGTCCCCTGGACGAATTTTGACCTACGTTTTAGGGTTTTTATATTTATGCCTTATGTATTGAGGAAAAGAGGGAGTGCTTGTGTGAATTAAGTGCATAGTTTTGTGAACAAGGAGTTTTAGTTTTCTATTATAGTTTTCGGGGTTTTAGGGGAGATGATTCATAACTCCTTAGGGAGATTTGTATTGGAACCCCAATATTCTATTTATGGATTAAAGTCGACGGAACTCAACCTGATACTCCCTGATGGTTTTGCTACCCTGGCTGACATGCTCAAAGTCATTTTTCTTCCTGTCCATAGCTTCTTTTGGGAAGTACTTTCTATCGAATTCCCTCTTGAAGTCTTCAAAGGTCAGTATGCCATGACCATAGTCTAGTCGCACTCCCTCTCACCATACTAGTGCATCTCCACGCAGATACTGCATAGCCAGCCTAAGTGAGAACTCTGGTGGGCAATCAATAATCTCCAACTTACATTCCAGACTTAGCTTCCAATCATGTGCCCTCGTAGGGTCTACTGCTCCTGTAAAATTCTCCATGTCCATGTTCTTCACCTGACTCGTCAGCCTGTAAAATCTCTCATCATAAACGGGATAGAGCGGTGGTGGTGGTGGTGGAACCTGAACACCCTGTGGAAACTGTTGAGCTGGAACCTGCGGAATAGGGGCCTGCTGGGCAGGAATCTAGTGATCTTACTGAACCTGAATCTGCGGCCCACCATGCACATGAATCTGAGGACCACCCTGCATCTAAACTTGGGATCCACGCTGTCCCTACTGAGCGGCTGTGTTGAGCAACCTTCTGAGCGACTGCCTGAGCAGCTTGCCTAACTACCTCCTGGGCAACCTGCTGAACGGCCTCCTAAGCAGCTTATCTAGCTGCATCCTACACCATCTGCCTCAAGGCATCTTGATCAATCGATGGAACCGCTTGTTGCGGAACTGGGAGCGGCACATGCTCATCTCCATCCTCTCGAGCAGCTCTGGCTGCCTGGGGACGACCAACTCTCCTGCGTGGCGGCATCTTAAACGGAGAAGTAAAACGGTCAACTTCAATTGGAACTGAATACCAACGTCTATTCAAGGAAAAATACTGACAACAAGATGTTATTTATAAGCTCTCAAATCTTCCAAACATGTTTCAAAAATCATCGAAAACCGATTAAAACGAGTATCCACGAATCGACATCCCGTGTCGGAGCCGAGACGAAACCCGCTCTGATACCAGATTGTGAGACACGCATTTTCGAATTAACTTAATAAATAATTAACTCCTGAAAACTCACACCATAGATCGAATAAATAGAATAATGTCTGAAATAACAATAAGCATAAATCCAGAAGTCCGAAATAAAAAAGAAATAAAACGTCTTTAAGAACCAAACCGAAATGATCACTCCTTATCGCCAGTCTCACCTGAAAGGGGGAACAAAGAGGGGTGAGCAACAGGGGAGTCACTCAGTGAGGTATGGGATACTAGACACGCAAACCTCTGACTAATTAAATAGAACTCTTACTATGGAAGTTTAGCTCTGACATGAACAAACACGATAGCTAAAGCATCACACAAAACAGACAATGCAATGATAGCATAAGGCTAGTCCATACACCCCTCATTTTCCTCATAAGGATATAGTTATTAGGCGTCGATAGTATCGAACTCCGTCTCTGTACCCCTGCAATCATTCTCTGGCATCGATATGCAAACGTCTATGCACCCCGCAATCTCTCAAACATCGGCGTCGATAGCTCAGACGTCTCTGTCCCTTGCAATCTCTCACATAGTCCTTATATTTATAACTAATTTATATATATATATATATATATATATATATATATCAGTACTTGATATCAAACAATCCAATCAACGGTTGAATCCTCTAGACTCCTAAATTCCGTTTTACAATCAATATCCTAACTACCAAGCAAGAATCGATTCAAGCAGACATAAAATGTTTCGAAACTAAACTACGATAGGAAGAATTCTATTTTAGTATGGATTACGGAATAGACCCTCACCTTAGCAACTTGGAGAAGTGGTGTCTATGAACTCTAGCTGCTCAAATAGACTCCAAATCTGAAATCAGGGCAAAAAATCGACTCAGAACGCCTTCCGAACAGGTTAAAACGGATAAACGGTGGTCTAGTCAAAAAGTCAACCCATTGGTCAAATGTCAACCCAGTCAACTCTGACCCAAGCCGGTCAACCTTTGACCAAATTGAAATCGAATTGGACAGGTTAGTTTACTTAAACCGGATTCGATTTCAGTTGGACCAGATTCCAAACAATTCCAAATTGGTTTAGCATAACTCAAATTTAATTAATTTTAAATAGAAAACAATTAAATAACACCGGTTAACCTAAACCAAACCGAAATTAAATCTAACCGCCGGTTAACCCAGTCACCAAGTTGACTCACCGAGTCAACTCGGCCGAGTCGCCGAGTCACCGGCGACGGTCACCGGCGGTGGACGACGGCTTACCGGAATGTTCACTGGCGATGGCGGCTCCGGCATACGGCGGCAGCGCGGAGACATTGGTGGCGCCTGGAGGCGCATGAGATGCACGTGCGGCGGTGCAGCGGCACGTGGAGGCGCGTGGCGGCGCGTCAGCGGTGGTTTGAGGCTGATCTCGGAGTTCCGGACTCGTCTCTACGTCACGAACACTATGGTGGCCTTAGATTTTCAAAATAACAAGCGGTTAACGAGATATCAACGATTTACTAAACGAGTACACAAAACCAAAATCGGAAAAGGTGGTCCCGATATACTTTCGACGATCTGCGGTGGTTCGACGTCGGATCCGATCTCAGACGGTTGCAGTTGCGACGGTACGGCCTCAGATCTCGACGACGGCTCACTCTCTACAAGGATCTCACACTTAAGAATTTTTCTGAATAAAATAATGAGATGGCTTGTTTAAATAAGGACTCACCTAGGGTTTCCTAAAACCCTAATGGGCCTTGCTGGACCGGATCGTTACAAGTACATCCTTCACCTCCATTTATGTGAACCGTTCCAAACACTTTCTCCATAAAGTCCATATTTGCTACTAGATTTTCTTTAAGACTTCTCGATGCATGCCATTCCTAAAAACAAATACATTTATCAAGCTGAATCAATATCAAACAGAAAATTATATCCAGACACAAACATCACCAGACAAATGATACATTACATACAAAAAGGACTACAACTCATTGCTGCTCATTCTTCTCAAAGAGCTAGTGAAGAATACTTTGAAGTTTGAAGAAATCATTATGGGATCAAACTTGAGAGTACCTTCTATCAAATGTACTAGAAGGCTAGTCACTTGGTAAACAAAAATATTTAATAAGAGAATCAAACTAAACTAAGAAAAGGATTTAGTTAAAAATGTACTTACATCAGTACCAGGGACATAGTTCATTGCAACAACTATCTACAAGTCACATAACAGAAAGGATATTAGAACCCACATAACTAAAGCATAATTTACAAGTCTACTGAAAATGAAAGTTGTATCTCACAATAAACATGTCACTGAAAATGAGACAAGATCATCACAATTAGGTGTATTTTTAATCTCTAATATAAAAGACTAATTGATTTTAAGATATTTGCTAAACTAACTGCCTAACTCCTAGGCTCATTGATCCTACGATCTTCCCACTCAAACTTTTAGTAAATATTCTGTACTTTTACACCCTCTTGACTCTTGCAAAGAATCGTTTAAATAACCTTTTTGACCATACCATAGAGATATACTGCAAGTCTTCAACTTATTGTACGTACCATTTATCATGTTTAAGGAACTAATAATATTCTGAAAACAAAGAAAATTAGGATCTTAGCTCTTAATCTAGTCCATTAATCATCAACAAATAACACTAAAAAGAAATGAGAGTACAAATCTAGTGTGTTTTTTTTGTTTTTCCAAAAACCAAAGAACCAAGAGAAACGATCATGGAGATGATGAAGCATCTTACATCTAGATAGTGAAATTCCATTACATATAAGATATGGAATCAGTGCTTAAAGAATGAACTACACCTACTTTCACAAAGGTAAAGACATGGCTTTTGATGAGCCAGAGAGACGTGTAAGAATGAGCCATCAATATTGTAACAAAGAACACAATAAAGGAGAATACAGACCTTAACAATACTCCACGAGTAACCTTCTCAAGCTTTGCTTTGGAATACTCTTGAAGATCAGTAGCTTCCTGTCTCAGTCCCACATAATCATCCTTTGCAAGCTGTTGAAGCAACTCACATTTCATAAACAAGAAGGCTTCATCTAGAGTCTAGAAAAGATCAGAGTTGAACACAACCATAAACCCAAGTGAATCAGAGATCCCTCGATGAACACAAGAAAATCAATTTTCAGAAACACATTCTCAAACATATTAACAAGCAAATCCAGCATAAAGCCAAGTGAATCAGAGATCCCTCGATGAACACAAGAAAATCAAGTTTCAGAAACACATTCTCAAACATATTAACTAGCAAATCCAGCATAAACCCAAGATAATTTATAGATCTACGATGAACACAAGCATAAACCCAAGTGAATCTATAGATCTATGAAGAAGAAAAACGAACACAAACAAGCTCGAGAGAGAAAGAGACTGCGAGAGAGACTTGTGAGAAACAGATACGCGAGAGAGATGGCGAGAGAGAAACGGCGAGAGAGAAACGGCGAGAGAGAGATGGCGAGAGGGAGACGGCGAGAGAGAGACGGCGAGAGGGAGACGGTGAGGTGAGAGCTTCATGCTCCTTTCATGGAGGGAGAGAAGGTGAGTTTTGAGAGTGAAGGCAAAGAGAGCTACGGGAGTGAATATGATAGGAAATTAGGTTTTTATTTTTTGAATTGTACCAAAGGTACTATCAACATTTTATCACTTTCAAAACCATCTCTTGCCAGATGGTTTGATTTTTACCAGCCAGAAGATTTCTAAAATTAAACTTCAATTTCCAAAAATTATCCAGTCATTTGGATGAGTGGTACTTTTAATTCCTAAACGAAGAAAACTCCCATCTCCATTCAGATGGTTCATCCAAATGGGGAAACGAACAGTCCATTTTACATCGAGCTATTAAAACACAGTAGAAGAAGATTTTGGCTTGTTCGCACAAAATCTTCAGGACATATATATATAGAAGTGGAGTTCCTAAGAGCATATCAAAAAAAAATCTTGTTTTTTCTTGTAAATTGTTGGTTATGTTAATAGCTTAGTTTATCCGTAGCTTAAGGTCCGTTCGTCTCCCTATCCAGATGAACCATCCGAATAGAGATGGTAGTTTTGTTTGTTTAGACATTAAAAGTACAAATCACCTGGATGGCTCATCTGAATGACTTTTGAAATTATAGGCTTAATTTTAAAGTTCATCTGGATGAACCAATTTAGATCATCTGGATGGAGATGGTTTTGTCAAAATGATATAATGTCTATTATAACCTTTATATAATTCACAAATAACAAACATAAACCTAATATTATTTTGTAACTCATGAAAAAATGAGAAAACAGGGTTTTACCCATAAAATCCGAAAACGTGTTTTCCCGTCAAATCGAAAAATGTATTTTCCCTCCAAAATCGAAAAAATGCATTTTTTCCCGTCAAAACCGAAAACCGCGTTTTTCACGCCAAAACCAAAAATACGTTTTCCCGCCAAAACCAAAAATACGTTTTTCCGTCAAAACCAAAGAACGCGTTTTTCCCGCCAAAACCAAAGAACACGTTTTTCCCGCCAAAACCGAAAAATGCATTTTTCCGCCAAAACTGAAAACCAGGTTTTCCCACCAAAACAAAAACGCATTTTTCCTCCAAAACCGAAAAACGTGTTTTCTGCCAAAACAGAAAAACTCGTTTTTCCGCCAAAACCAAAATGCGTTTTTCCCGCCAAAATCGAAAAATGTGTTTTTTCCGTCAAAACCAAAAACACATTTTACTGCCAAAAACATTTTTTACTGCCTAACCCGCAAAACCGTTTTTCGCCAAAATTACAAAAACGAAAAACGTCAAAATGTCAAAACGCTAATTTTAAAATAATTACAATGTTTATATTTTAGACTAAATAATAAAAATTAATACAGTTAAAATTAATATCAAATATATGATTATATTAAAATACATGTATATTTGTATTTTGTTTATTACACCAATCTGGATGGAGATAGAAAAAAAAAGAAATGAACATGAAGTTCATCCAGATGGCTCATCCAAGTGGTTCATCTGGATGAAAAAAACGAACATCCCCTAAAATCTAGATGGATCATCTCGATAGAACATCTCGATGGAATAGCTAGATGGAGATAACGGATGGAGAAACGAACAGCCCCTAAATGAAAGATAGAAATCATCAGATCTGTTAACTACAATAGAATTTGAACTCCACTTTAAAAGAGCGAGATTAATTTTGGTTGAAATAAAAATATTTAGTAACCTTAATTATAATTTTTATTTAAATTTAAAATTTTGTACACAATTTTTGTTTAAGTTTAGGTTTTGTGCATAAATTTTGAACAAGAACTTAAATTTACATCAACTATGTCTATTTAACCAATTTTATTATTTTACATTAGTTTTAGCTTATTTGATGATATAGATTAAAATTTATAATTCATCTTCAAACATATTTCGCATTACTTGCGGACTTACTTGCGGACTTACTTGCGAACTTACTTGCGGACTTACTTGCGTCTCAAGCAATCACAGAAAATGGAACTTTCTTCTTTCATTTTTATGTACCACGTGTAATAACAACTCCCCTAAACTGTGCTTATGTTTCATCAATAATATAAGAAACCGACTGGAAGCTGAAGCATTAATAATTTGGGCCTAGCATGTGTAACGGCATCATTATCCCTAAAAACTCATTTGGGATTCTAAATTTTTTTTTGTCATTTATAAAAAAGAATTTAAAAGTGAATCAATCACGAGTTGCCACGTGTCAGTGAGATTTGCGAACAGTGTAAGAAACATGTTCTTATTTTCTTACTTTTGTAACCGGTTTTTAAGTTTTTGAGGGATTCCACCCCTTAAGAAATCCCTTAAGGACCCCCCCCCCTATAATCATGGTCTAAGAATTGAAGGAGGAGGCCATGCTTTATATACCCAAAATCATTCTCCTAGTATGTCGCAAATAAAGATGGTGGGCGACAGGAAGATGGAAGGAACTGAAGACTTGATCAGCAATTTACCAGATGTAATCCTTCAACACATACTCTGGTTTATTCCGATAGATCACAACATCCCTCTTGTCTAGACGATGGAGACATGCATGGCGCGATATACCTTCTCTCTCAGGCCAAACTGGCGGCAGACTTGGTAAACCAAACCCTAACTCGCTATACAGCTCCCCAGACGAAGAGTTTTCACCTCATAATAACACTTATTACGAAGGAGAACATACCGTACATCAGCAAGTTTGCCATGTCACACAACTTTGAGAATCTATCCCTGGATTTCCGTAGAACGGATTATGAAGAGTATAAGCTTCCTATTTATTCTACAACGGTTCCTCTTTCACACAACCCAACATTAAGTTAACTCATAAGATGGTTCTGGAGTGCCATGTGTCTTGGGTATCGTTGCAGAAGTTATCATTGCACTTGTTGTAATCTCTCCGATGAATCTATGGCTAAGATTCTATCTGGTTGTCCCATTCTTGACTACTTAACATTGTACCACTGCAGTAAACTAAAGGTTCTTGATATCAGCAAATCCCTACGTCTGAGAACGTTAGAAGTAAACCGTAACGTGAAGAAACGGGGGCCAAGGAAGATTGTGGCGGCACACATCCATTGTCTCAGATTGTTACTCTCTTACATCATGCACTTTGGTTGATGTCACTTCTCTAACCGAAGCTAAGTTGAATATTTGCTATGTACCAACTTATAACTCTTACTTCGAGTTTACCAAACCTAGTTTTCTCCAACTCAGGGTGTTAGAGATGCTAGAAAAGTTACAAAACGCAGAGAAGTTACCTTTGGTGGAAACTTTATTAAGGTATTTATGTTTTTTAGCTCATATTAATTATTGCAGTCCCTAATGCCTAAAGTCCATTTGGTTGCACGGTGAGCTTTTTCTATATGGATTAGTTTTCTTTAGAGTTTGATTTTCTATGGTTCTAAGAACGTTTGAAAAGTCTATGTCATAAGACTCTTGGTACTACTCAATATTCACTATATTTTTTGTTCTTTCTATTAGATTTTATCTCTGGCTGAGATTCGTGGTGTTCCTTTCCTGATGCTGTTGATTCCATATTTGGTCAATGATGTGATGACGTAGAAAGTATAAAGGATCGGAGAATTTAGTATTAATAGTCAAAAATAATAAGTTCGGAGATTACAAGAACTTAAAGAGATCGTCTAAATGTGATCGTCTAAATGAATTCTCTTTACAAGATTTATGGTCGCCAGAAACGAGCTCGTTCTAGATAGTAGAGGTCGTTCCGAACTTCTAAATGGTAATTTTCTGGTAGTCGTACGCAGCTAGTCTGAGATGGAGAGGTCGTCTTGGACTTTAGTAGTCTCTCTTTTCTCTCTCCTTTTCTGATGACTCCCATACCTCCTTTTATAGAGAAAATACAGTCTTGTTTCTAGTAGAGTCATCATGTTTAATGGCCAGACCTGATTTTGGGCCTAGCAATTAATGGGCTTATGTTCTAGGCCCATCTCCAACAATAGCAAGTGTCAAACTCTGAATTTTCGTATCCTGAGATAAAATCAGACCGGTCTATAAATAATTTGTTCTGTCATTATTGAGACAAAGACAAGTGACTTTTATTTCCCTATATAAGTGTTTGGGTGGTGTGGGTTTGGTTTCCTTGTCTCCAACACATAAGAAAACAAAAGGTATCTTCTTTCTCTCTCATTGGTGTTTCTTTTGTTATTACTCTCTTTTTTTTTAAAGGGTGAAAGAGATAGGATAAGGTTGAGATAGTTTGTGTGGAGGAAAAAGAAGTATGGAGATGGACATGGAAGTGAGGTCGCCTAGTGCTTGGTCGGTGGGGGAAGTCTTGTGACTGCGGGTGATAGCGCTTCAGGGGGTGTCGCGCTAGTTGGCTCGGATCCGCGACAAGGAGGGGGTCCCGAGATGGCATCGTCGTTGGTAACCACAGGAGATGCCGTTACCAAAGGTGAGGTCGCCGAAGGTGATGGTGAGTTGAGGTCGGTTTCTTTGTCTACCAGTGTAGAGAGGGGACTGTCCTTGCTTGCTCGTGACGAAGGGATGACTTCTAATGCGGCTGCCGCGGATGGGCCTTTCCAAAAGGAGAAAAATTGTCGCGAGGGCCCCGGCTCGTGGAACTTGGCATCAGATGGTGGGGTGGTTCTAGTGACCACCGACGAAGGTCTCGACTCGTCGTGGTGGAGCTCGTGGCCAGGAAACCACGCTGGTCGGCTTGTCGTGATGGAGGATAGGATGATGATTGTTTTGAGCTCGCCGCTAGGAGATCGTGGTGCGCTGTTCGTCGGAGAGGGGATGACGCATGCTGCTTCGAGCTCGTCGAATGGAGGTCGTGCCGATCACTCTTCGAAGGAGGGGACACAGGTGCGAAAAGTGGTGTTGAGGAGATGGCTTGTGTGCTCATTTCTTCGAGATCGTCGAGGGGAACTGATGTTGAGTTGATCGTTGAAGGAGCCGTAGCGAATAACACAATAAAGGGAGATCGGGTGTTTGTTGATTCCATCCTTCGGCGAGGAGGTGATGCTGACTTTGTGCCGGCGACCTCTCTTGATGGATGCAAGCAACCATCTCCACTTTCTGATTTGCCATTGGTTACTTTCGGAGGAGGGATAGGTTCGAAGGCAACGACGTCGTCCCCACATGGAGGGACTATCTCTTTGTGGTCGGCGGTTGTTGCTGAGATTTCTATGTTGATGTCTTCCTTGCCGATAATTTACGAACCAGAATCTGTTGAGATGAGGTTGGATGATCCTTTGGTGGGTGAGGATGAGCTGTCGAGCGCTGGTTGTGAGGTATATACGAGGGACTCCATGTGTGGAGGCTTGACTGCAAAGAGCTCATCATTGTCGCCTCGTTCTTCTAGCGGAGATTCTGAAACTTTGACGTCGAATGATGGTAAGAATTCTTCATTGAAGCATGAAATTGATGCCATATCCGAGGAGGATATTGATGTTGTCACCGTGGATGATGAAGGAGATGATGTTTCTGCCATCGAGTTGCAGGCGAGGCTGTTGGTGCTGTCGTGGTCGCGACTGGTGATGAAGGCAGGGAGGTCGCGACTGGTGGCGAAGATGGTGGACTTGTGGTTGGAACGGGTGATGTTTTTTCTCACGAAGATGACTTTGTTTTTATTGTAGATGATTATAATGACTTTTCCAAGGGAGCTGATTCTGTTGCTGAGACCGATATTTCTGGGTCGGTTCATGGTCGTGGGAAAAGTCAGTTTGTGGTTGACAGGAGATTTTTTATGTATTTTAATTAAAACTCTATTAAATTAATCCTACGAACTAATCTTGCAAAGAGAGGTCAAACTGTAGTATTTAGGGATCGAATCTACATGGAGCGTGGGCACACAATAGACTATAGATGTTTAGATTAAGCTAGGCAAACAATTTATTAAAGAAGTAATAGTAGACAAGTAAGCAGGTGATTGGTTTGATAACAATAAGATGAAATAGCTAGGTTTAGAGATTTATCAATTAATGGATTCAAAACACAAATCAAGGATGCTAAGGATTATATAGATCAAATTCTAGAACTTGAATTCAATAAGCAAGTAATACAGCTCTCGCATGCAATTACAAATCAAATGCATGAATTCTATGTTCCAGCTCTCGCATGTAAACATGGACCGGGTGCCGATCGATACGAATTCTTGAGTATCAATCAATGCTACCTCAGAAAAGAATTAATACACATATCGATAATGCTCGACTAGATCCTAGACCAGCTCTCGTATGCGCCTAGATATCTAATCCACTCAGGGCTCGGGTTCCTTTAATTAATTGCACTCTCGTGCCTATCAATTGTCCTATGATTCTAGGTTCAAGTAATCAGTCATACTCTCGTGCTATTCCACTACTCTAGATCCTAGTATTACAAGCAACCCTGGTGTAGAGATCTATAGATAACTTAGCAATCCTATGATTATCAGTTTGACATGAAGAACATGAAATCCCTAAACCTAGCAGGATGATTACTCAGACATGGAAGCAATAACACATATCCTAGTATGAATAAACACTAGATATAGAAATCAATATAAAACCAAAGGAGTTACAATCTATCTCTAAAGGAGAATTGATCTTCTCTCCAAAACTAAGACAATGAATAATATATAGCTTAGTTGTCAACAATGGCTTAGAAAACCATATAAATTAGGTCTAAACTCATCCAGAGGTATTCTGGTAATTTATGGTGGCTTATGGGCTTAAGTCGGCTATAAAACAAGTCGGGCCTGTCTTCTGGGATCACCGTTGATCGACACCAAGACTTGGTCGTCGATCAACACTAATTCATCTTCTCGACAACTTCCTCTAGCGAGGCAGACATGCCACTCTTTGGTAAATTTGGCATAACTTTAGATCTAACCATCATATGAACCTCAAACTAGTAGAATTGGAAATCTAACTCAAAGTTCTATCTTTTGTCAAATTATGATCTCAATATAAATGTGGTAAGATCTCCATACGTAGATAAAATTATGACGCATCTACGCAGTTTTGCATCTCAAACAGCTCCATAATCACCAAAGTTCTTCAAAAGGTATCTGAACCTGAAAATATTCTAAAACATACTCCAAACACATATAATAGACTCTAAATAGGACTAATATTATGGCATAATAGTGGTAAATATCAGGCCCTAATAACTCACCTAGACTAAATTTTTTGCTTTTCCTCAAGCAAACAAAGCCTCTGAAAGAGGTTTTGAAAAGCAGAGACTCACTTAATATCTAAATAAAACTATCACCCTACTTTGTTGCAACCACATACTATCAAGTCAATCACAGAGAAATTTTATATACTCTATACTAGTATAACAACCAAATCCATTCTACCAACAACTTAGCAAATACTAGCTTGACTATTGATTTCATTTATTTGCATAAAATAAAATTGCAAGTGTTACCTTGGGAGTATTGATCAAAATACACATTGACTCTTACCTCTGCAAGTATTTGAACAACCATGCACAAAGTCTTCTGTGATTCTTTTCTCTCCCCTTTTCTCTCTGAATCTTTTTAGATCTCAAACTCAATGGAGAATGATGCTGATACAATCCATCTTGCCATCTTATTTTCGATTTTCTTCTTCTTTTCTTTTCTTTTCTTATTATTTTTCTTTTTCTTTTTGGGAAAAGTTGTAGACGAATAGTGGGGTCATCGGTAATGTAGCTACCCCTCGCTTCAACAATGTGTGATCGTTCCTCCGAATTAGAATAGTGGGGTGATCGGTAATGTACCTACCCCTCTGCATCTCGGGAAGTCATCTCAATCTTTTAAGCTTTTAGGTAGATGTTGAAGACAGAAAGAGAGAAGGGAACCAGAGGTGCAATGACTTGTACCTATATACTTGCAGACGAATCCAATCCAGTGTATACCAAGCCCCAAAGCAAGCAAATAATGTCAGGATTAGCGTTGGAAATCAGCTTCAGTTTCTTCAAACTTTCTAAGAAATTGTGATATAGTGGCAGGGTGATCCACTTTGGTATCTCTAGTAATCTCTGCAAACAACCTTCTAAGAATGGTGCTAAAGGGTGGTTAGTCAATATAAATCTTGATCATAGTCCCCTTCTTGACTCAATAAAACTTCTTGAAAAACTTATATATATATATATATATATATATTAAATAAAGCTTAAAACAAATCAAATAGTATTAGTGAACATCCCCAATACTTAAATTACACTGTCCCCAGTGTAATCTGTCCTGGATTGGTTAGGAAGAATTAAACCATAAGTAAATAGCTTAATTAGAAACTGCCCGAGAAGGTCTAAAACTCGGCTAAAGGCCCATTCGCGATTTTATCCAAAATCGAGCCCAAAATTTGTGACGGTTTATGTTTTATTTTTCAGGAAGGGATAAATGTCAGGATCGGAGAATAATGTTAAGTTTCCTAAGATAATCATGAAGATCGAGGAAAAAAGAAATATTTCCGCGAAGCGATAAACTCGACCAAGGGCAGAAGGGAAAGGTGCAAACCGCTTCTAAAGGAGTATATAAGAACTTAGAGGGTGATGATGCACAGGGACACGAAAATTCTACTCAGAACAAACATAGCACTTAGAGCATTTAGGCAACTTCCGTTTTTGTTATTCGAGTTGTGACTCAGCTAGGGTTTTGCAGTCTTAGGTTGTTAGAACTAGAGATCTCGCCAACAAATCTCATAGCCAAGGCTCCTATCCTGTTCTAAATGCTCATACATATCTGGGACCTCTGGGAAACTAGGGTTTACTCTACGTTTCAAATTCAACGGAAATCGACAGTGCGAATTTTGGTTCCCACTGTTTGGCGCTAAAAGGAGGGGGGTACGGATCAATCTAACTCTCAGCCATCAACGCTCAATCAAACCAAGTCAGATCTCAACAACTAACACCCTCGTGACAAAAACATCGTCGACGAAAACGTTTAAAGCACTCCAGCGACAAACGTCACTGCGGTCGCCTCGACGCAAACACCGCAGCGTTCGAGGAGATGAAGAAGATGTTCTCGACTTTTGAGAAGAAGTCGGCAGAACAGGATAAGGTCATGAACTACCCCCCTAAATAGGTTGAAATCCTTAAAGTGAGGAATATGGCCATTTTTACGCGTGGAACAACCCAAATCCGCGGGAGAAGACTCGACTTCTCGACATCTTTGGACCGGTCCGACAACATGCAAGGCAAACCATCTGGACAAAACCCTGATAAAGTGACCCCTGCACCAACACGGAAAAACCCGGGAGATCGTCTTCTTATTGATGAAGATAAAGTAGGAGGAGAAGTCGAACGCGTCGATGTAGAGTCTAGCACTCAGTCCAAACCTACGAACGAAGACGCAGACATACACCCACGCCGCACAAGGAGTCGACCGGCTCGGGATGAATTCCAGTTCGACAACCCCATGAACAAAGAAGAAGAAGAAGCTATCTACTGGAACGAACAAGAGGACCTGGCAAGAAGCAAAATCGGAACACTCGCATCAAATGCCGACAAAGCCGGAAATTTGCTCGCAAGAGTTCCAAAATCTGCGATCTCCGCGATGATCTCATGAAAACGGTGGCCGAAGTTAGGGCGGTGTAGTCCAAAATCCACCACGCTACCAGCCTTGAACCGGATATCGATCTGCTGCTCAAAGAGGCTCGTAAAACACCCTTCACTACTTGCATCACCAAAACTAGGGTTCTGGATCCTGGGAAGGCGAAAGTGATGCCATACGACGGAACTACCGACCCTAAGGCACACCTACAGGCTTTTCAGGTCGCGATGGGTAGGGCCAGGTTCAGAGAAAACGAAAGAGATGCTGGCAAATGTCGCCTCTTCGTACAAAACCTCTGCAGAGCAGCACTAGAATGGTTCTCTCGCCTCAGGCGAAACTCCATCAGAAGCTTCCGCCAGCTCGTCTCATAATTACTTACACAATACTCGATGTTCATAGATCGAGAAACCTCCGACGTTGACCTCTGAAGCTTACCTTAGGGAGAGGAGGAAAGTCTCTGCGACTTCATAAAACGGTTCAAA